>CAUYSK010050268.1:0-41250 GCA_963575035.1 Avahi laniger | reverse complement strand
TAGCTGGGACTACAGGCATGCATCAGCATGCCCGGCTAATTTTTTTTTCTATATATTTTTAGTTGTCTGATTAATTTCTTTCTATTTTTGGTAGAGACGGGGTCTCGCTCTTGCTCAGGCTGGTCTCGAACTCCTGAGCTCAAACAATCCGCCCGCCTCGGCCTCCCAGAGAGCTAGGATTACAGGCGTGAGCCACCGCGCCCAGCCCAGTGAGGGTGTCTTAAAGGGCCTGTGGTTCATCCTAGCTAGTGGGAGCCATCACGTGGTTGGAGGGAGGCAGCTGACCTGAGATTTGTTTTCGGACAAATCGCTTTGGTGTCCATGTGGTGGGGAGCCTGGAGCGAGGGCCGTGGCTTAGGGCAGGTCCAGAATTCTTCAGCTGCACCAGCCCTTGCGGGTTCCGATTATAAATCCTTCCTGTCTGCACATGCCCTTGCAGATGCCCCAGCGTGGTGTCCTGAGGCCTGGTCACATGGGCCACCTGGGGTGGCAGCAGTCAGCCCTGCTTCACCCCTGGGGCTCTGTGTGTCCTCGAGGCCACACGGAGAGCAACCGGGGCTGGCCGGGTCTCTGACTCACGCCCTGTCGCCCCACCAGGTGGAGAAGTCCCTGCAGCGCATCCAGAACGGGCAGCGCAACGCCATGTACACGTCCCAGCAGAGCGTGGAGAACAAAGTGGGTGGCATCCCCGGCTGGCAGGCCCTCCTCACCGCCGTGGGCTTCCGGCTGGACCCCCCGGCCAGCGGCCTGCCGGCAGCCGTCTTCTTCCCGACCTCCGACCCCGGCGACCGGCTGCAGCAGTGCAGCAGCACCCTCCAGTCCCTGCTGGGTGAGCCGGGTGCGGGCAGGGCGGCCCTGAATGCTCGGGGTGCTGGAGCTCGTTGCGAGGAGTGGCTGGGAGAGCCGGGCACAGACTGCACTATCTGGAGGGAACGTGCTTGTGACCTGATCTTTGTGCCTGCAGCCGCGAGGCATCTGTGTCGAGCAGACCCTGCCTCGGCAAGGCCCCTTCCCAGGACGGCATGAGGTTGTGTGGCACACGCTGTGGTCCCCACTGTCGTGGCAGCGTGGCCAGGGGGACGCTGGGTGCTTGAGTCGGAGGGGGTGGTGCTGCCTGGGCCCCGAGATGGGTCCTGGGAACGCGGCTCCACCTAGAGGACCGCGGCAAGGTCAGGACTCGCCCCTGCCACCCGCCTTCCTCAGGGACCACACTCTCCTCTTCCAAATCACACGTGGATGCACGTGTCCAGCTGTGCCGAGCTTTTGAAAAATACTACCCATGCTGAGTGTTTTGGGCTCTTTCCCCCGGGATGGTGGCAGGATTGTGGGTGCAGAGGCCCCTGAATAACTTCCACTCCCTTTTTCTTGGCTTAGGTCTGCCCAATCCTGCCCTCCAAGCCCTCTGCAAACTCATCACTGCCTCGGAGACGGGCGAGCAGCTCATCAGCCGGGTAAGTGGCGCCCAGGCCTGGGGACTGGGCTGAGTTGGAAAGGCAGAGCGCCTTGGCCCTAAACAGGGGCCTGCAGGTGAACGTGGCCTCCTGGCCTCTGTGATTAGAAGGAAGAGGAGAGGGCCGGGGGTAAGGGAACAGCCCTCCCTGGCACACGCTAGGCGCAGAGGGCAGATTCTCACAGTGTTCTGAGTGCCGAGCCCCGGGGAATCGAGGGCCTTCAGAAGATGCTCTCGGGGCCCCTGTCAGCTGTGGTCCAGGGCACTTCCTGAACTTGCCATGCAGTGGTCTCCTGTACCTTGTCATCCCCACCCCCAACTTTTTTAGCTGCCTGACAAGTGTGCGACCCCTTCCCTAAGCCAGCAGGAGCACGCCCAGCACGGCATGGCTGCAGGTGTCCCGCGCTCACTCTCTGGTCACAGTACGCACCATGCTTGAAACAAAACAGTAACCGAGGCACAGCAGCAAACACAGCCAACTCTAGCCCAGGATACTGCTTAGCAGTGTTTAAAGATGTGCTTTCTTTTAGGAAAATGTAGATCTAATTCTGGAATTTGAGGAGTCTAATTCTTGGCATCATGTAGGCCCTTGGCAGACTCCATGGTGACTGTGCCCTGGCCAGTGAGGCTCTGGAAGAAGCCCCGGGGGCAGCCTGAATGCGGAGGGTGCAGCAGCCCTTGAGCACAGAGCGGTTTTTCAGTTTGTGTTAGACTGTAATAATTTGAGAAAGTCACACACATTGTTATTAAACACACTTGTCAGCAGGCTTCATTTTAAGCAGACATACTTCTATGTGGAGGTACAGCTGCTCCATCTAGGATTAATCTCCACATTCTGAGTGGTGCCAGAAGCCTGCTGTGACCCGGGGCTGTTTCCACTGGGATTTGTAACACAGAACCACTCAGTGACCTGTCTCCTTGAGTTCCTGCTCATTTTGCAATAAGTGTGTCACAGCTCTCAGGAAGACACTTCCAGAACATTGCGTATTGAAACAAAGATCCTGAGCCCAAGTGGTCCAGAGGACCGTGTCCTACAAAAAGAGAAAGCAAGAATCACATTTGCAGGGCTAGGCTGAGAGTCAAAACAAAAACCGGTTGCTTCATTTCTTGCTTTTGGTGAGAGCACAGGGACTTCCTGCCGGATACACTGCCGGGCCCGGGGAGGTGTCCTGAGGCTGCCTCCAGTGGCCGCGGCTGGTGAGCCTTCCCTGACTCGCGCTCAGCCAGGCTCTCTGGTGTACAGAGTGGCCTGCAAACGCCCTGCCGTGCCCCTTCCCGCTCGCGCTCCACTGGCAGGAAGGGCAGGGCTGCTGACCCTGAGCCCCTCCACCCGCGCACGTCTGGCCTGGGTGTGGCTGCTCGTTTTCCTGTGTGTCCCCTGCTGCCTCTTGCTCCTCTCCCCTCCCGGTCAGAGCCTCGGGCCTGGTGTGGCGCTTCCTAAAGCAGTGATCAGCTCGCGTTGCGTAACAGCCTGTGCTTGAGTCTAAACTCTCTTCTTTCTCTCTCTCTTTCTTTCTTTTTCTTATAATCTGCCGGCCGAAGGCTGTTAAAAATATGGTTGGAATGGTGAGTACTACTCTAAGTAGCAACTGTCGTCAGGTGAGCCCCTCAACCCGCCCACCCCCGAGGCCCCCTCGCGCACTCTGAGCTCGGTGTGCACTCGCTGCGAAGCTCACGCTGGGGCCCAGTGCCGGAGGCCCCGGCAGCCCATCCCCTTTCTCTGCTCTGACTCCCCTCCTGCTCCGCCCTTCTTGCATCCTTGATTTGACCTTTTAAGCTCCACCAGAACAGCAGGGGCAGAACCAACTTTAAGTGAGTAACACCTTGTGAACCCACACAAGACCCCTGAGGTCACAGACCAGGAAATCTGAACTGCCACGGACACCCACGTGGGCCACGTGGGCTCCTCCCTGGGTGCCGAGGCACTGAGATCTAATGCTGGCTCCTCTTCACCATTTGTTGCAAGATCCTAAAGATAAATAACTAAGTAAAAATGGAGGGAGGTGACCAGTCCCCTAACACACCCCCACCACTCCCCAAGCCCTGACGTGAGGCCGGAAGCAGAACCCTGACTGTGCCGTCCGGGCCCCAGGAGGCCACACAGCCTCTTGTCCCACTAGGACACTGGGTACGAAGGCACCTGAGAGACTCTCAAATCCTGTACACGTAAGGCGAGAGGGTCATTAGCGATGCCACCAATGACAGGTGACGCGAGAGTAACTCGGGTCGAGTCCTGAGGGGGCTGGAGGGACGGAGACAGTGGGCAGCGCGGGGCTCACGTCTGGCCTCTCCTCAGCTCCACCAGGTGCTGGTCCAGTTCCAGGCTGGCGAGAAGGAGCAGGACTTCGCCGCGGCTCCCATCCAGGTCTCCATCAGCGTCCAGCTGTGGCGGCTCCCGGGATGTCACGAATTCCTGGCGGCTCTAGGTAGGACGGAGCGTCCTGGATTTAATGGGTCTCTTTAATTCTATTTTTCTAAATCTGTTTTTCCTCCTGGTTTCTGTTGGGTAAAGCTGACAGACCCGTAAGGGTCTTACCTCAATGCTTTCTTAGATATTTTATTATTTTAAAATAGTTAAAGATTCTAGTGCTTTCGCACGATTCCCAAACGGCCCTCAGCTTCATCGCATTTCCCCTGCGTGGGATTCCGTCTCGCTCATTCGCACACAAGGCCTTCATGTGAATCCGCTGGATTCCAGCATTGCCGTAGGTCAAGCATGATTAGCAGCTAAAAAAAATTAGAGTCATAAAATAATAGTTTCAGGATTGGTCTCTGTCACTGGCTGCTGGAAACTGGCAGGAAAACAATAGAATCGAAGCCACCTGTGACCGACCATCGGAACTGAACACGGCAGTGTCGTGGTCAGTCCAGGGCGCTTGCTTTCCCCTTCTCACCATTTGTGACGTGCCGACACAGCACCTGCCGTGTCGCTGCTTTCGGCAGGTGCGTTTGTGGATAGAACATAAGAGGCTCTGAGCCTCTCCCCTCCTCCCCACTTAAGTGCTGGTGACTTGCCTGGGAGCCGTTTCCTCCACAGCTTTCTTTCGAACGCTGCAGGCTCTGGAGATGCAGCAGTGGGCAAAAGACAAAAAGCCGTGCCCGCCTCGAGTTTGCCTGCTAGTGGGAGAACGGGAGCAAGCTCAACGCGTCCAGCACCCGGGGGAGCACCCTAGAGGTGAAGGAGCCCTGGACGGCAGAGGCAGGGGCGGGGAGAGGAGGCAGAGGGCAGGTCCTGTGGGCCGAGGCCAGAGGAAGCCTTTGGAGTTTAACCCGAGGCAAGCGGACGGCCTTGGGCGTGACAGTCGGACTTCACCGTACAGGGACGAGCCATCAGACACGGCAGGGCAGCGAGTCCTTAGAAAGGAATTGAAGTGCGGGTATTCAGCGTTCGGCCATCTTGTCTAACCTTGTCGTGTGACCTTTCCCAGCCCACCGCAGCTTTGGGCTGGGACACCTTGTGTCTTTTGACGGGAAGGAGGAACCCACAAAGTTCCATCGGGGCTCTGCACCCCTGCATTAGACGCTTGGCATCCTTTAAGAGTCGGACTACTTGTTCCTTCTCCTGTGGATCTAAATCAGTCTTCTTGGTGTAAACACAGTAAATTTATACCTAAATAAATGTGGCCAGTAGCCAATGGAGGCAGGAGTGAGAAAGGCCAGTTCACACCCAGGGTGGTTCTGTCTTCACTTCTGTGACAGGTTTCTTGGGGCCAGGGACGCAGGTGAGCCAGCAGGAGGACAAAGCCAAGACCGTTCTGTATAAAGGTAGCTCCTTGCTCACACCGGGCTGGAGCCTCCCTCCCCATCTGTGCACTCTGTTGCCAGATGTATCAAGGGGAACAGCCCAGAAGGAAACCCCCAAAATCTTGGCCCTCTCCGGGGCTGGGACTGTGCCACTCTGCACTCCCCACGTTCCGCTGATACTCAGAGGCGAGCCAGTGTGCACGTTACAGTTGTTAAGTCCTCCCTGAGCGCTGCGGGAGGAAAGTGGCCTCCCGCGGGCCCGGCATCTGGACAAGCGGCTCCGCTGCTCCTCCGGGACTTGGGCCTTGGCAGTGGGCACCGCCACCAGCACTCACCACAGGGCTGCAGGGATCGAGAGGACTCTGTTCCATTGAAGCCACCGATTTAAATCATTTTGGTGAAAGCAGAGGTTTCTAATGGAAACTATGTTTATTAGTTATTAAATGCTGAATTCTCTGAAACCTTCCTCTTGCTTTCAGAGAGGAAAACGTCCCATAGTGACCAGAATGCCAAGTGGCTCCTCCAGGGAACCTAGCTCTAAAGGGAATGACAGCGTCAGACCAGTATCGGAATCCTGGAGTGAGAACAGGAAGGAAGGATGGGGGGTGGAGGGGGCTTGGCAGGGCACGATGTCTCCTCGAGTGACGATGCCCAGCTGTGCAGTCATGACACGCACAGCATGCTGACGATAGTGGCACTGTGTATACAGGTCCCTGTTATTTTCACATCATAGTGCCCTGTCCCCGGGGGGCTTAGCACCAGGTGTTCTGCACTGCTTCAGGTGGGGCTCAGGATCTACCAAGGGAGGCTGAGTAAAGATTTTTCATGCTGAAGACTCTTCAGGCCCTAAATTCTTGCTTGGTGGTCCCTGTCTGTGGCACAGATCTGTCACTGGCCACGGTGTCTGTGTCTGGCTTCTCCCCAGGGAGACGTGCTCGCTGGGTGCCTCTGTAATGTCTCTTGGTAAGTCTCAGTGCCGTGTCAACAGCTCATTAGCCAGCTTCTTGCTCAGGAAGCTCTGTGCCCTTTGTTGTACCCACTCTGGTCTCAACAGAATCGTCAGAGTTGGGGAGCAGCACCCCTGGGCTTTGGCAGAGGCAGCCCGGAGTCCCTGCAGAGCGGTTCAGCCGGGAACGCAGATTCTCCGTGGTCGGAGCTCGCTTGAAAGCCCGCAGCGGAGACGCTGAACGTGAATGAAGACATCGTCCTTGCCTTTGAGAGCTTTCCACGTACCAGCCTTAAATTTCGGTCCTAATGCTCACCCAAGTGGCCAGTCTTTAAGTAGACTGTTCCCCTGTGGGAGAATGGAAAAACAACAAAACGTTAATGAGTCTAAGTTCTGGTCCACGGTGCCCTATGAAGGGACAGCGAGAGCCAGGCGGGGGACCTGCACACGCAGCATGTGGGGCTGCGCTGAGGGGCTGTTCCAGGCGGGGCAGCCGGCCCTGTCCAGTCACATGACTGGCCGCGCGCACACCGGGGGCTTGCTGAAGGGGCTTGCGGGCGCTCCCACGAAATTGTCCAGGGAGCCCTGCAGCTGCGATCGTGCTGAGGATATGAGATCTTCCCTGAGGAAGCAGATGTTTCTATTTCCTGCTCCTCTAGGTTTTGATCTCTGTGAGGTCGGTCAGGAGGAAGTCATCCTGAAAACCGGGAAGCAGGCCAACCGCCGGACCGTGCACTTCGCGCTCCAGTCCCTGCTGTCGCTCTTCGGTAAGGGAGCCCTCGGTGCCTCTCCTGCCACGCCTCCCCCCCCCCCCCCCGCCCCGGGGCTGAACCAGCAGTTTTGGGAAGGGGAGGAAAAGAGAATAAACATTGTTTCGTGTATGGGCTGGGGACTGTTCAAGAGCAGCAAACAGAAACTCCCTGCTCCCTGGAGCTCACGGTCAGCGGGGAGACAGTCAAAATGCGTGCAGTATGTAGCGCGCGCGGGGCTGACAGGTGCCGGCAGGAAAAGCGAAGCAGGAGAGGGCGCCAGAAGGGGAGAGGGTTGCAGCGGAGCAGGTAGGGTGTGGTGACCGTGCCTGTCCCTCTGCGGGGCCTGCCAGGAGCCCAGGTCACGTGGGCCTGGGGGCACACCCAGCTTGACCTGCGCTCTCGAGGGCCGAGCTGGCTGCGGAGTGAAGGGTCCGGCAGGGGCCATGGTCTGCAGGCGGGACTAACAGGACCTACTGAAGGATGTGTGTCACGACAGAAAGGGTCAAAGGGGCACCTGCTTTTTGGAACGACTGCCAGAGCGGGATTGCCTTGGCTGAGGTAGGAAAGTGTCGGGAGGAACGGGTTTGAGTTCCACCTCAGGTACCTTCAGTACTGAAATGTCCGTGAGACACATTCACAGGCAGCTGGTTTTGGGGTCTGGAGCTCAGCGGGGGCCAGGTCAGAGGGCAGGCGGAGAGGCAGTCCCGAGAGCGAGCGGACGACTCCCGAGGGGTTTGCCGGCACGGGGGGGGACATTGCAGGTTGCTCAGAGGCAGCCCTGCCCAGAGCAGGAAGGCAGACATGGGGTCCCCACGTGACAGGGAGCAGACTGGAGGTCCAGGGCGTGTGTAACTGTAAGCTGGCCTCGGTGTTTTGTCCCTATGTAAGGTTTACTACTTTTCCCAACACGACCGTGTTTATCAGGATTGTAAGATTAATTCAAGTACTGCAGGCAAGTAGCACTTGCATTAATTCTTTGCTAGCGTCTATGCATATAAGCATGGTTTGTGATTCTGAAACCATGTAGAATTCTAACCGCTCTTTGCGCACTCCCATTTTGTGCTTAGATTCTACCGAGCTACCCAAGCGCCTCAGCCTCGACAGCTCCTCCTCCCTGGAGTCTCTGGCGTCGGCCCAGTCTGTTTCCAATGCCCTGCCCTTGGGCTACCAGCACCCTCCCTTCTCTCCCACGGGTGCGGACAGCATCGCCTCGGACGCCATCTCCGTGTACAGCCTGAGCTCCATCGCCTCCTCCATGAGCTTCGTCTCCAAGCCCGAGGTGGGGTCAGAGGGTGGAGGCCCCAGAGGACGGCAGGACCACGACAGGTCCAAGAGTGCCGCTTACCCGCAGCAGCGATCCACTCTGCCCCGGAGCCAGCTGTCTCCCCAGACCCGCCCTGCAGGCAACAAAGAGGAAGAAGAATACGAAGGGTTTTCCATCATCAGTACCGAGCCTTTGGCGGCCTACCAAGAAAACAGGACGACTCGCTTCTCACCAGAGCACAAACAAGCCAGAGCCGGGACCGCTGGGGCTGTGAAAGTTTCGGTGAGCTCCAAGGGGAGTGTAAGCACTCCAAATTCTCCAGTTAAAATGACCCTCATTCCCAGCCCTAACTCACCCTTCCAAAAGGTTGGAAAACTAGCAAGTTCCGACACAGGAGAATCGGATCAGTCTAGCACAGAAACAGATAGTACCGTGAAATCCCAAGAAGAAAGCAACCCAAAGCTTGATCCACAAGAGTTAGCTCAGAAGATTCTAGAGGAGACACAAAGTCATCTCATTGCAGTAGAGCGTCTTCAGAGGAGCGGCAGTCAGGTGAGCAAGAGCAATAATCCGGAAGACGGCATCTCGGTGCCAAACAGCGCTGCCGTCTTCAGAGCGTCAGAAACAAGTGCGTTCAGCAAGCCCGTCCTCTCCCATCAGAAGAGTCAGCCGTCACCAGTTACTGTCAAACCAAAGCCCCCAGCCAGGAGCTCCTCCCTCCCCAAGGTGAGTTCTGGATACAGCAGCCCCACCACCTCCGAGACGTCCATCAAAGACAGCCTGGGCCAGCACAGTGGCCGGCCGTCGCCAGGCTCCGACTCCCAGACTTCCCTGACGGACCAGCCTCTCTTCAAACTGAAGTATCCCAGCTCTCCGTACAGCGCTCACATTTCCAAATCACCAAGGAACATGTCCCCAAGCTCTGGCCATCAGTCTCCTGCTGGCAGTGCCCCATCCCCAGCTCTCTCCTACTCCTCAGCTGGTTCCGCTCGTTCGAGTCCGGCTGACGCTCCCGACATAGACAAACTGAAGATGGCAGCCATTGACGAGAAGGTACAGGCCGTCCACAACCTGAAGATGTTTTGGCAGAGCACACCCCAACATTCCACAGGACCCATGAAAATCTTCCGTGGGACCCCTGGAACAGTGACTTCCAAAAGAGATGTCCTCAGTCTATTAAATCTGTCACCACGGCACAAGAAAGAGGAAGGAGTAGACAAGCTTGAACTTAAGGAGCTGTCTTTGCAGCAACGTGAGGAAGCACCACAAAAAGCCCCTCCCAATGGCCACTGGCGCACCGAGACCACCACGCTGAGCACGCTGCCGCTGCCCGCAGGCCCTCCTGCTGGAGCCCCTGCGCGCCCTCTGAGACTTCCTTCTGGAAACGGCTACAAGTTCCTGTCCCCGGGAAGATTTTTTCCTTCTTCCAAATGCTAAAGCATCTTTTATACCCACCGACTCAGAGCGCAGCAGGGGGCCTGGTGTTCACTTCAGCGGTTCCCTTGCCTGAGTGCAGCCATCCCACACGGCCACCAGGGTGTGCTCTCTGGGTGAGGGGCACCTCCGTGCCCAAAGGCCACCACACACACACTGGTGGCTTCTCTGGACCTCTGGGCCAGATTCACCAAAAGCCAGGACTTCTGAGGGATCAGTGTAGGAGGCTCATGGAATTTTCTACACACTTCAGCAAATGTTTACCTTTAGACTCCCTTCTTCTCATCTTTGATACACTTCTTCAACAGAATTTTGTACAAAAATGGTCACGGTTCTGGGGTGGGGAGAGGAGAAGGAGCACATATTTTGCTAAGAGGTGTATATTCAGTACCTTTTATACACAGAAATACAAATAGAGCTTTTTTAAAGGCTTTCAGGTGCTGGTTGGGGGTGGGATATATGAAATATAAGTTGAATTCTACATGAAAGTGTTATATTAGCCAAAAAAAATATAATGGTTTAGAAAATGCCAATGATTTGTATTAAATTGTAGCAATTCTGGTCTTATGATAGTGTAACATCACAGCAATGATGCAATAATCCACGCTGAAACCAGGCTTCCGGCCTCGGCTGCTCTGCTCCATCGAGCTCTGCAAATACGCTTTGGGCCACTGCCAACCAAACTTGAATTTTCTTAAAAAATTTATGTAGCTCTTATCCAGGCATTTTAGAACTATGCAATTGTGATTTAAAATGCAACTTTGTGCTTTTAAAACATTGACCTTTTTTGTACATGGATGAACAACTTGGTTTTATTATCAACAGTACTCTGCATTTATAGCTATTATTTTTAAAAGCTCAAAAAATTTTTTAAAATGTCAAATTTTGAATAGTCATCAATAAGTAATTATCAAGTTTGGAGGAAAAGGTTGAAATTACTCAGTTTCCTTATAGGCAAAAAGGAAAGAAAATCCCTTGTCTAACTAGATTTAACCAGAATCTAGCCTTTTAGCGCCTATTCCCTTTTATTACCTGCTTAATTTTATTCTCGTCTCCCAGCACCAGGCCCCTCAGACCTCTTCTATCTAAATCCCCTGCTAGGTTCCCACAGTCCCAGCACCCACCTCCATGAGCTGCACCCTCGTCTTCCTCATGGCTGGCGTCCCCTGGCTCCTGCTGTCTGAAGGACAAGCCCTCTCCCCGACCGTGGAAGACTAATGTCAGTATCCTGAGAAGCAGGGGACCTTCTGCTGGGATATGCATCTGAATTACTGCTAAACAAGGAAAGAGATTAGGTGGACTGTTCCTACAGCTCTGACAGTGTGCTTCAGTTACTGCCAGCCTGGGGCAGGACAAGGGAATAGGCTAATCAGAGGTAACCATTATTTATTTTAATAAAGAAATGAAATGCTAAAAATCACATTAGTACTAAGTTTAGTTGGAGAATTTAAATAAGTCGGTTTTGTTTTTTTAGAGAGACGGTCTCACTCTGTCGCCCAGGCGAGAGTGCAGTGGTGTCATCATAGCCCACTGCAGCCTCAAACTCCTGGGCTCAACTGATCCTCCTGCCTCAGCCTCCCGAGCAGCTGTGACTACAGGCACATGCCGCCATGCCTGGCTAAGTTTTAAATATTTTTTTATAGAGATGAGGTTTCACTATGTTGCCTAGGTTGGTCTTAATCTCCTGGGCTCAAGTGATCCTCCCAAAGTGCTGGGATTACAGGCGTAAGCCACTATGCCCGGCCTACATAAAGTATCTTTTAGGTGATTCTAAAATTAAAATTCTACCACCTTCACTGTGAGGTTCTATCACACAAAGGTGGGCAGCCGCCTGGCCCAGGACACCAGCAACAGATGGGGTGAACGTGAGGGGCCTGGCAGGAGGGACACTGACATCAAGACCCCCAGGTGGAGTCTTAACCTTGGGTAGTATCTCACTTTAGAAGCACACGCTGACCATTTCACCTGCTCCTCAGCGTACTCCTCTGAAAAGAAAAAAGGATAATATTTATCCAGTTTGTGTTGTCCTGAGCTACATCACAGACATTTTTCGTTTAACTCAACAGCTAACAATAAGGATGTCACATTCTAACCCTGGTCCCAACACTAAAAACAGAAATACTGTACCAAGAAACAAGCAACTATGAGAATGTCTTTATGTCAGTAGGGAAAAAATGGTAATAAAAGTACCAGAGTAGCAAATGAAAGCCAAATTTACAGCACTGTGCATTTAGCAAAATCAGGTCCTCAACAATAAAAAATAAACCTCAAATTTCTAACTCCATATGCGGACGGTTGCTGTCCCTTTCTCAGCAAAGCTCTCGCAGCCTCTTTTCCCAAGTGCCAAGGATCCCTGGCGTGAAGGACCAGGGTCCCGATTTGCCCCCCTCTAGCCAACACCCTCCACCGCCCGGACCGCTGCCTGTGGTGCTCAAGCCAGCTAGGAGGCCTCATGGACTCTAACCTGGTTTTGTCCTAGGTACACCGTTGCTTAGGTTTCACATTGAACAGCCAAATGGTATATGTGATTTTTTTTTTTTGTCTTAGATACAAATTTCAACGAAGGGAAAACAAAGGTGATAAAATGATAGGCCCAATCTAAAGATCACTGTAGTCACTGCTTCTGTATGTTACTCTCAGTCTTGGTGTTTCTGTATGACTGAAATGCATGTAAAAATCATAACATCGAAGTGAATTTTTCAGGCTACACTGTAAAAAGTATGCACTTGAAATTCTGAGCGATTGTATGATTCACAGAGGTTTCTTTGTGTAGATCAGGGGTTGGTAACTATGACCCACAGGCTAAATCTGGTCAGTCATCTGGTTTTTTACGGCCATGAGCTAAGAATGGATTTTACCTTTTTAAATGGTTATATAAGGACCTACATAATATTCTTGATTTTGCCTCTTGGCCCCCACAGCCAAAAATATCTAGTACCTGGCCTTTTAAGAAAAAGTTTGCTGACTCCTGGCATAGATGACAGAAAACATAACTGGAACAATATTTTGTTCCTACAATCTAGGAAGAGGGCAGGTAGTGGCTACATTGGCTGTTATACCTGGGCCCGGGCATTGAGGCCGCGTGGACAAAAGCAAGTGACTCCTGCAGAGCCACTGGCTCTTTGCCCCACTTGGGAGGAGTCAATAGATGTGTGTAACGTTTGCAAACATATTTTTTGCTTGCCGTTTGAAGGAAGCATTGGATATATTTCCTTTTAGCTCAGGACGCCGGAATGCCCCGCCCCCCTCCACTCCAGCAGATGGAGGCGCGCAGAAGACGAGCAGTACGACTCCCTCTTAGACACCTCGGCACGGCCGCCAGTCAAGGGAGTAGACTCTACCATTGAACTACTCAACTACTTGAATGATTTTTAACTAGTCAAAATACCAAGAGAAAATTAGCTACTAAAAATATCTTTTGATCCATTTTGATTAATTGATGTGCAGCAAAATGAAATAGTTCTCACCTCAGTCCCATTTTTCTAAAAGCTCATGGCTCACACTGATACTTGCTGGGTTTCAGCAGGAGACGAGGTGCCACCCACACTATCCTGGCCTGCTCTCGTCTGTCCCAGTGACCCTCCAGTAGGCAGGCACTGTAGTAAGTCCCTGGTCCGTGCATGTCCCTCTGCCTCCCAGCCACGCACACTTGCAGACCCACAAGGAGAACTGTAGCCTTGATAATTTCAGTTCAGGTTGGAAAAGTACCACGCAATAATCTGGTTTGCTTTTAGTAAGTAGGCAAAAAGTAAAAACTGTATAATTTTCATCACATATTTTGTTGTTTTATCTCAAATGAGTGTACATGTGGTTTGTGAACTGGGCCCTTGTTTGTGCCAGATCCTTCAGAGATGTTCCACGTCAGGACACCTGTGGTCCCCTCTCCCCTCCTCAGACACCGTCCCCACTTGGCATTCACGTTCCTTATATGCAGTGTTAGCCATCTTTGGCCTATGTGGACTTTTTTGTAAATTACACAGTTTCCAGATGGCATTAAACTTTTTATATTACAAAATTTACCATGTAAAAAGAACTTCATATTTTTATTGAGATTGCTAAGGCACTTGGCCTTCTTCCTTTGTGATTTCAGTGTCTATTAAAGCATGAATTCCCTCAGTTTTAAGTGCTGTATCTGAATCACTTTCTATACACGTTCCACACTTTCTAGGTTTCTTTGCAATGCAGAGTGGTCATGTGTCAATAATGAGCACGTGTCCTTGTCTGGAGTTTTATCCTCATCTGTGAGCTGCAGCCTCACATACGCCAGCTGGGAAGTGCGCAGTGGAGCTGTCCTGCCTGTCTCTGGCCCCAAGGCACCCAGTCCCTCTGGTTGGGGGGTGGTTTAGATGGCTAAACCATAGTTGGAGGGCCAGAAAATTCTACAGCTGGATAATTGTTTAGACAAAAACACAATTCCTCAGCACTAGATCCTTATAGCTAAAGAAACTTCCAAGTAAGTGTGAGAGCATGAAGAAACAGTGAAGAACTAGGCGAATGTGAATAAATCAAAACAAATACTGACTGTGTAACAAGAGTAATGTCTCATTTGGGTAACAATACAAAATACCTAGGCAAAAATATGTAAAAAGAATGGAGTTAAAGTGCTGTAAGTTTGGGAAGATAGAGATTATTTTTAGAATAATATAATAAGCTAATACGTAAATTAATCGTGTACACGCAAATAGAAATAGAAGGTTATATTTCCAAACTAGTTAATGGAAGAGAACTACATCAATTTTTTAAAAACCTTGGTCAATCTAAAGGAATAGAAAAAGGAAGGAACAACAACAAACATTTAAAAGGCAGGGTAAGTATAAAATAATATGAAAGAAATAAAACTATCAGTAATCATGATAATGTAACTAAACAAAAAGCAGAGCTGTCCTGCCTGGAGAGGAAATATGCCAGGTGCTCTTTAAAAAGCTATATGCTATTTGAAAAAAATAAAAAACAAACAAAAAAACCCCACCAAAGCACAACGGCCCCAAATGGTTGACAGTAAAAGGGTCATCAAAACAGATACTAAAAGGCACTAATAAACAAGATCATTTCCTAAGGATAAACTTAGCAAAAAGGCAAAATTCTAAATCTGTATGCAGCTCAAAATTCGTAAAGGAAAAAGTGGCAGAGCTACAAGTTTGGAAAAATACACACTATCACGATGGGAGATTGTAACCCACTACTCCTGGCAATCGATAGATCAGGCAGACAAAAAGTTAGAAAGCCCTATGGCAGGTCTAACAGCCCAGCAAACAGGCCTGTGGAACGGAGCTGTGGAGAACCCGGGCCCCCACAGTGAGCCCACATTCTTCGCTTGCACACACCAACTATTCTGCGAAAACAGACCACACGCAGGCCGCGTAACGAGTCTCAGCAAATACGGAAGAGTCAGCACCATCACTGCCGCGTAATCAGAACTCAATTAAGTCAGACATCAATAACAAGAAGATAACCAAAAAGTTGCCAATGACTTAGATGTTTTAAAATGCACTAAGTAGCATATGAACCATGGAAAAACTAACAGAAATGAGAAAATATACACATCAAAATCGGTAGATGGCTCCAGAGCCACCCTGGGAGATTCTGGGCTTTACTTTCTTAATGACAGAGGCGTGTCTTACTTGTTCCATGCAAGCCTAGAAGTTTGCACAGCGGACTCCAAACAATCTCACTTTCACCTAATAAAATAAAACATACACTTATTTTTATTTCTGCTTACATGCTATTTTCAGGAAATTTATAAATTATGATAGCTTAAAAATAAGTAATTCATAATTCTATAAAAATTAGTGGAATACAATATTTTAAAGGAAAATTTATAGCCCTAAATGTTTACATTCAAGAGTAATGTTCAAACGATGTAACTGCAAGAAAGCCAATCAACAAGGAACGGCACGGGCCCTAGGCATCCAGTGCCGTGACACTGGGGCAGCGGCGTATGTTAGGACAGAATAAAAACTGCTCAGCTAGGTGACCAGTTCAGAAAGTCAGAGAAAGGACAACATATCAGGAGAGAAACGGAGGCAGGGAAGTAAGAAAGGTCAGAGACAAAAGAAGACAAAGTAGAAGGTCGAGAAAGGCAAAATTTGACAAAAAGGCAAATGGAATATACTAATTTCTGGGAAAGCTGGCCCCGTGTGGTAGGGAAGGGGCGCTGGACGGTGGGGGCGGGACAGGAGAGAAGGGAAGCAAAGGGGATATAACTAAAGATGCAGCAGAGGTTGAAAAATAAGCAAATACTACGATATGAGAAAATGCAAAACGACATCGTTCATGGTTCAGGCAGACGCACGTAGGTGAGGTATCGAGAAGGGCAGGGAAGGCAGGAATCAGGTGCGGCACGGCGGCACCGCCGTGAGCGAGGTAAGGCGACGGGTCAGAATCAGGAGTGGTATGTAGGTGACTTCAACTACAAAGTGCTGTAACATGCAACTCTACTTGTTTATTTTTCATAAGAAATTTAAGAACAAGTGAAAAGTATTATCAGCAACTGTATAATAATAAATTAGATTACATAAACTTTTAGAAAAAGATGTTAAAAGTTCTGGAAAAAAAGGATAAAATGTAAAAACTGGTGCAAAAGAAGCTGAAAGAGACTTTAAACTGGCAGCCACAACTCCTTGCTCAGGTGGTTTGACATGAACTTCACCAAATTTTAGGGGCCAGCTAATTGCTTAGAAAATATAAAAATAATAAATGATATCCAAATCATTTCATGATGCTATTCTTAAAAGAGTGTATAGAAGAAAATCAAAGGCCCATTTCACTTATCGACCTCGACATAAAAATCCTAAGTATTAATAAAATATTGGCCATTAAATCTCTGAATTTTTAAAACTAAGAAAACACAAATTGAAAGTGGATCTATGTGTTAGAGACTTGAGAACATCAGTCTTTGCTGATGTAAACACAACTGGTATTCGTAAGGGGGCAGAGCTCTGGCCCTGAAAGGGGCTTCTAGAAACACAATAACTACGGAGAACCTTACTACCCTGAGCGTGAATGAGGTCTGTGGTTTACGCTGCAATTACACAAGAAGCAAAATCTATTTTACTCCTACTATACAATGAAATGTCAATGTAACAGGAATTCCAAGCAATTCTACCATTTTTTAAGAAACAATGTAAGAACTATATCCTGCTATTACTGTTAAAGTAGACTTTTATTTTAGTACAATAATCTATAGATTAAGTATGGAAGTTAATGAAGCACGACGCAAGGATTTATGAGCACCATAGTGTGGTCCCTATTACCTTGGGAAACACAATTTGTGTTCTCAGTTACTGCTAAAGAATTTGCATATTCAGCTGTGGAATCTGTGTTTTGTTGGATGCTTCCTTAGGAGGAGACAACGGCCCTTAATGAAGATTTGATTATGTGCTTTAGGACCGCAATTGACAGCTAATACGAGAGACAGGTACAAGCAGGGCTGCTCTTAGCTATTGCAGCAACTGTTTAACATTGTGATTCTAATGCTTTATTCACAGTCACTTGGTTTTGCAGTTTTAAACCTCAGATGTCTCGGACAGGGGTCGCAGTTTGGTACCTTTCCTGATTTAAAGCCTTTCTTCAACCTTGCCCACGAGAGCGCGCGCGTGCGCGTGCGTGTGCCTCCAGCCTCCGCTACTACTAAATAATGGCAAACAGCAGGGAACTGACGGGCTAATGCTGCATCCACTCCAGCAAATGAGGCCAAACATCTGGATCCAAATACATTAAAAGGACATGTTGGCATTAAGGGAGCATTTTGCTTCTAAAATGAATTTCATCCAATCTCAAGATATTTATTAAATGTGTAGCAACTGTGCATCTGGGCTTCAGGGAATAATAATATTAAGTACATAAATATTCTCAATATATTTATATTAAATAAAAAGTTTTAAAATTCCAAATAACTTTAAATCTCAGGAGTAGAACTCAAAGTCTACCCTTTTAGTTAAGTGGGACAGGTAAAGGAATTTCAATTCTGATTTGCCTGGCAGCATTTTGCCAAAAGTCTGATTTTTTTTTTTTCATATAGAGAGCTTTTTGAAGATAGCCATTTTCTTTTTGAACCAAAAATGTAAAAGTAAAATAAAACTGACATATGATCAAGAAAAAAAGGCAATTCTTAGCCATTACTTCAAGTCATTCACTCCAGAAATATTTGCTAAAAGTTTATGTTGTGATAAACAGAATGTAACCAATAAAAAATAAACAAGCGGAAAGTTAAAATACATGTTAAAAAGTCCATAAAATAAAGCTTATGCACTTCATTTAGATGTCATTGTCCCCTGTGATAAACTCAAACAGCTTGATGAATGAAAATGCCAACCTCTGTGCCACCCACCCGCCAAGGACCAGCCCTGAGGGCCGGGATGGCAAACCTGTGTAGTGGGTGTGTGTGTGTGTTTAGAGATGGGGTCCTGCTCTGTTGCCCAGGCTGGAGTGTAGTGGTGGGATCATAGGTCACTGCAGCCTTGAACCCCTGGGCTCAAGCGATCCTCTCAACCTCAGACTACCAAATAGCTGGGACTGCAGACACGTGCCACTGCACCCAGCTGGCAGCTGTGTTTTCGGCTGAAGGACTCTACTCTCCTGGCTGCAGCTGACTAGGCAAGAACAGGGCCCAGGCTACACGGGCAGCCAACTGGGTGGGAGGCTAGAACCTCAGAAAAAGGCCCTGGGACCTGGCAATCAAGTTCCCGTTCTCGTGAATCCACTCCAGAAAGTCTGGACAAGATCAGGTCTTTGCGACTAAAGCAAGAGCCCAAAGGTGACGATGTAAACCGAGGTCACTGAGGCCAGGTGGCCATCGAAGGCCAGAGTGGCAGAGGCGCCAACACTGGGAATAAGCAGAGTGGAGGAAGCTGAGTGGAGAGAGCAGATGCAAAGACACCAGGAGAGAGACCAAGACAGCCGCCGACGTGGCCAAGTTCCTGGCTAGGCTACAGTTCCAGGTTTAGTTACTTCCCACTTGGGCTAACTTAATTGGGACTCCTTTTTTTTTTTTCTTTTACAATTAATGGTCTTAATTGTGGATGTCTGAACCTATGGCATATAAAAAGCAAGTTAGAAATGGGCAGGGAGGAAGGCTATAGAATCGGGCTAACTGAAGAGAGAAATGATAGCGAAGCAGGAAGAGCTATACAGAGGGGATAAAGGACAACCCATAAAAGCGAAGGCCCCTGCAGGCTTCCTCTACAGTCTTGGATAATTTCATGTAAAATAAATAAAGGGAATTCCCACGTCCCTTCTTGCCTGTCCTATCATCGTGGGAGCCGTGTGGGCCCCGTCCACCGCCAACACTTCCCGCTGCTCAGACCCACTCTGCAGCACCTGCTGAGGAAGAGCGCCGTGACCGCTGTCCCCCGCGGAGGATGTTAGGAAAGGCACAAAGGCCTGGGTAAAGGGACTGTGAGAAAGGCGGAAATCCGACAGTCCTGCAAACAGGACTTGGGACATGAACGCTTACAGCCGGCTGCACACAGCAGGCTGTGGAATGCAGGGGCTGTGACTGACGTTGGGCCCCTGCCCTTTTCTTCACAGCCTTAAGGAACAAGGAATCCCAAGGTAAATATGGATATGTTGCATATCACTGACTAGATTGCTTTAGAATAATGTGTTTACTGGCACCAGAGATTTTTATCTACATGTTCTTTCCAAACATTCTATTTCTGTGTTCTCTGCTTTGATCTTGTATGCCCTTCTCTGCAATAAATACAGAGGTTTGGAGAGGTACGGGAGCTCTTTGAAATGAAGAGTCTCTCCTCCTTCAGCCTGAGACTGCGGTCTGGAGCATTCTTCGTTGCGCCGTGACACTGGTAGAGACGCTGGGCGATCTCTGCATCCCCTCTCCCCTCTGCACGGTCAGACTCACCCGCTCAGATGAGTCACTCCACCAGCACACAGTCATGCCGTGTACTCTCCAATTTAGCCCACAGCCCCATCCAGGTAATTTTCTGTTCTCCTTTCAGAACAAAGCTCCTGATTGCTCTATACTCGCTTTCCCCAAATCTGATCTTCCCCTCTCTCTTGAATGATCTCCCATCAGGTTTTTGCCCCAACACAAGATCAATGGCTACAACCATGGCACAAAATCTAGTGGTCAATTCTTAGCTTTTGTAATGCAATACAATGGATACAGCGTCACCTATGATATAGTCCTGAAATAAAAAATTAATCTGCATCTAATTAAGCTTTTAGATATATGTATATCACTTTCAATTTTTTGTAAATATAGATTATTAGAATGAGTTACGCAACATCATGAGAAAACAGTGAGGCAGATCCTCACCGGAACCACCCCCTGCTCCACAGGGTGCTTTTCAGCAGAACTGTCTGCAACGATGGAAATTCGTGCTAATACAGTAGCCACTAGCCACATGTGGCTACCGAGCAACTGAAATGGGGTTAGTGTGATCAAGGAAATGAATTTTATTTTTATTTATGTGGACATAGCCACATGTGCCCAGTGACCACTGGCCAGTGTAAGACCACTGGCCTCAGGGCTTCAACAAGCCATCGTCATAAAGAAAAAAACAGGGGACACAGACTGTTCAAGAATAAAAGAAATTTAAGAGACATCACAACAAAAGAAAATCCAATTGTACAACTAACAACAAACACTGGAAAATAAAATGCAAACCAATTCTATTTACCATATAAACAAACATAAAAGAATTTATTAAAACACATTAAACTGTATACTTAAAATGAGTATATTTATCAATTACTATGTAAATAATACCTCAACAAAGTTGATGAAAAAATAAGTAATACTTAGAAATAAATTTAACAAAAGATATGCACGACTTGTACATTAAAAACTATAAAAGGCTACTGAGAAAAATTAAAAAAGACATATATAAATGGAAAGATATACTATGTTCATGGATGGAACACTAAATATTATTAAGCTGTTAATTCTCCCCAAATTGATCTATAGATTCAACACTACTATAATCAAAATATTAGCAGGAAAAAAAACTTAGACTTTTTATTAGAAACTGACAAGTTAAATCTAAAATTTATTTGGAAATGCAAAGAATCTAGAAAAGTCAAAACAAACTTGAAAAAGAGGTGGACTTCAAGACTTATATACTCACAGTATGTAAAACTATATAGTTTTAGCATATAAACAAGTATATTAGTGGACAGAATAGAGTTCAGAAATACATGGAGAGAAGAGAATCAAGACATACATAGTCAAATGATTTTCAATAAAGGGTGCCAAAGTAATTCAACAGAGAAAAGATGGTATTTTCAATAAATAGTACCAAAATAACTACATATCACTTAGAAAAAGATAAACCTTGACAATTACATCTAACCATACTCAAAAATTAATTCAAGATACATCATAAACCTAGATATAAAAGCCGAAACTACAGGACAATATCTCTTTGACCTTGGGTCAGGCAAAGATTTCCTACGATATGAAAAGCACTAACCATAAAAAAAGTTACATTAGAATGGAGTTTATTAAAATTAAACCTTCTTCTCTTCAAAAGCTATCACTAAGAAAAGGCAAGCACAGCTTAGGAGACAATATTTGTAGCACTTTCTCATGGTACCTTTACCTGACAAAGACCTATGTCTGGAATACATATAAATCTCCCGCTACTCAATAATAAAACATCAAACGATAAAATAAAGGCAAAAGATTTGAACAGAAACTTCATGAAGGAAGATATATAAATGATCAATAAGCACATGAAGATGTGCTCAGAATCATTAGTCATCAGGGAATGCAAATGAAAATCACAACAAAAAAACACTTTACACCTTTGGAATGGCTAAATTAAAAACACTGACCATACCAAATGCCAATGAGTATACAGAGCAACTAGAACTGTAACGCACTGACAGCGGGAGCATTAAATGATACAACCACTTTGGAAAACCAACACTTTCTTATAAAATTCAACATACACCCACCCTTATCACTCAGCAATTCTACGCCTAAGTGTTCGCCCTGAGGAAATGAAAAGAGATGTCCAGAAACAGAGTTGCATAAGAATGTTCTTAGTTGCCTTAGTCACTCATAGTAGCCCCAAATTTGAAAAAACTCAAATGTCTATTAGTAGGTAAATGGATAAACAAATTTTGGTATAGTGGTACAATGGAATGCTACTCAACAATAAGAAGAAATGAACTGATATACCCACTGACATGAGTAAATATAAAAAACATTATGAGCTGGGCGCAGTGGCTCATGCCTATAATCCTAGCACTTTGGATTAGCCTGGGCAACAGAGCAAGACCCTGTCTCAAAAAAAAAATCAATTCTAGTGGGTTGCCACTAAGGTGAGCCAAAAAGGCAGAAAATCCAGGGAAAATATTTAGAAGAAAACACAAGAGACTATCATCATAACCTTAAAGTAGGCAAATGTTTCTTAAACAGGACAGAAAAGTGGTAACTGTACAGGAAGTATCTGATGAACTGGACTATCCACTCTAGGGGGAGTTACCGATGGTGTACCACTCAGCCAAAGGCTTCACGGCAAGTACGTGTACCAGGGATGAATGTCTCAAATACAATGCTGAGCAAAGGAAACCAGACAGAATATCTACGTTTCCATTTACACATAGCTCGAAAACTAGCGAGCCAGATGCACGGTGGTAAAAGATACTGCTTACTGCTGTGGTGGGGAAGGCCACGAACTCGCTTACTGGTACGGGTTCACTTGGTAAAAATTCATGTTGTTTTGAGTTGTGTACTTTCCTGTATACGTTGTATGTCACTATGTACAAATTTACTTAAAACCGAACACCTGATCTTTCTCCCCAGTCCTGTTCCCTCTGAAGTCTCCTACATTTCATGAGTGGTAGCTCCATCCTTCCAGGTGTCCAGGTGTCCAGGACAAAACCCGTGGCGCCGCCCTCGGACACGTGCGAGCCTGTGGGCTGCTCGCCTGCCCTGCCCCACGGCCTGGACGGACGGCCACAGTGGTCTCCCTCCTGGTCCCCTGCTCTCCGCCTCCTTCCCTCCAGCCAGTTCTGCACCAGGCGGCTGCAGTAGCTGTTTTAAAACACACCTCCGCTCACCTCACCTGTGAAGCCCTCAGTGACCGGGCCCCATGCCGTGCTCCTGGCGGGCTGCACTCCATCAACAGTGGCCCCTTGCAGCCTCTCCTGCCAGAGCCTCTGCACGTGCTGCCTCCCGGCTGGGTAGCCGCATGCCCTACTCACTCAGTCCCCCTTGGCTTTCTGCTCTGATGTGGCCGCTGCAGAGGCCTTCCCAGCAGCACTGCTTTACAAAGCACCCATAACCCTGCACGGTGGCCATGCCTGCAGTCCCCCTACTCAGGAGGCTGAGGCAGGAGGACTGCCTAAGCTATGCCACGCCACTGCGCTCCAGCCTGGGCAACACAGCAAGACCGTCTCTGAAAAAGGGGGTAGGGGGAGCCAAAGCACTCTTGAAATTCGAATTCACTAATCATTAGTTTGCTGTCTGTAAGGTCCATTAAGGTTCACAACTATATCCCCACCACCTAGAGTAGTGTCTGGGGCATATTATTCAATGAGTGTTGTGGAATTTGTGCAACTACTAAATATAATGAAAGCAGCATAGTAGCTTCATGAAGAAAATTATAAGTCTTTGTTGAAAAACATTAAAAAGATGAATCATGTTCATGACTGGGAAGCCTGAATATCATAAAGGTGTTGATTACCCCAAAAGTACTCTAAAAATTAGGTGTAAATCCAATAAAATCCTGAATTTTCCGTAAAATTTAATAAGATCTCCTTGAAGTTCATGCGACTGCAGAGGACTTGGAATTGCCACGGCAACCGTGAGCGAAGCGTGCGCACGTGGGAGGGAGGGAGAGCTGTGCTGCACGCACCAGGCTGACGAAGGTGGCCGATGCCGGACTGCCCGTGGGCAGGGCACATCCTCCTGCCCCTGCTCGCCTCACTGGGCTGCGTGGCCGGGAGCTGCATTTCCCCAGATCCCTGGCAGCAGGTTTCTGCCGAGATTCGTAAGGCACTCGTCCTAACTCTGAGGGCGGAAGGGAAGCAAAGTACATTTTTGCTCCTTTGTCAAGGACGGACAGACAGATGCACGAACTTCAGCAGATGTGAGATTTTGCAGCATCCTTCAGGTATCTTCTTGTAAATCACTGGCCTGAGTGCTGATGACAACTGATTATTTTCAGAGATTTTCTGTGGTTTCTGCACTTTCCTGCCTCCGGGAAAGTCAGTGGTAAACCCGAGAGGTTGCGGACAGTCGCTTTCCCGCACCGTCTTGCAGCCAGTGGTTTTACAAACACCCTACTCTCCACACTAAGTCCACTGTTGCTCGAAATACTTAGAACGGTTTGTTTTCTTGACCAGACTCTGGCTGATTGAAATGTTATGGTAAATGAGAAAGTGCGGTAATGATTGGACAGGAAGAGGCAACGAGGCTAATGAAACAGCTCAGAATCAGGCCCACACGGACATGAAAATTTGATATTTACGGAGGCGAAACTGCAGGTCGGTGGGAAAAACATGATCTATACAATAAATCATGCTGGGACTCATTTCATAAGAAACACCCAATTCAAAAGAAAAAAATCTGGGTATTTACTTGTCATACACAAAAGTCAATTCCAGGTGAATTAAAACCTTAAAGTGAAAAACTTTTTTAAGTTTTGTAGAAGAATATTCTTCTTCAAAGAAAAGACTTCTTAAATAAGACACAGGAAAACAGAAACCATAAGGAAATTAACCTCTGTGCATCAAAAAGCACCTCCTCTACACCTCACCAAAACATTCGGGACAAAAGGCATTGGGTTCTGAGCGAGGGAGGTATCTGAACGGAGGGAGGGCTGATGAAGGTGGTGCAGGATGTCAGAGCACAGGCAGGGTGAGGACGTCCACACGGAGAAGTGCGACAATTTTTTTTTTTGAGCCTGAGTGGGGTGAGGGGCACCCACCCGGGGCAGTGGTGGTAGCAATGGGGACATGCTACATACAGGGGGGCTGACCAAGCACGCAAAGATAAGAAGGCGCAGAGCAGTCAGGCTTCTCACTGTTGGAGAAGGAGTTACAGATTCAGGTAACTAGAACGAAACCTGTGTCGTGCTGGACTGGAACTGGAGTACTGATGTAAACTTGGGGTTCACATCGGTAAGTCTGCATCGGAAGGTTAGAGAGTGCTCAAAGAACGACCGAGACATGTCAAAAGGGCACAGATGACAATCTGAAGGCCTCCTACTGGCCAAATCAAGTACAATTTTGAGTATCAAAATAAATAATGCTAGTAAATTATAACCCAGTGAATAAAACAGGAAACTGTGAGTCTATACTGATATAAACACATGAAAAAATCGAAAGTTTGATGTCCATCTGTAGAAATTATATTTGAGTCTTTAAAACAGGTTTCCATTTCCGTCCTACCCTATGCCCTCCACTGCCTTCTGGAACACATCAAGCATGTTTACGACTGCCGCTTTAACGTCCTTGTTCTATGGTCCTATCATCTGTGCCGTTTCTCTGCCAGCTGTGAATACGTTTTCCTCCTCATTACGGCTCCTAGTTTCCTATTTCATTGTACCCCTGGAAATTATTAATTAGATGCTAGACATTGTAACTTCTAAATTGTAGGGTGCTCAGTTTTTATTTTTTTGTATTCCTTTAAATATTTTTGTGCTTTGTTCTGGGACATGGTTAAGTTATAGCTCGATCTTTCAGGGCTTGCTTGTAAGCTCTGTGAGGCAGGCCCACAGCGGCCTTCGCTGCAGGGAGGTCCGCCCTCTACCCGGTGGCCACCTGCTGGGAACTCCATCCAGCGCGTGTACTAGGAGGTCCCTGCACTCTGGCTGCGGGACATGAACCGCTCCCTCCTCTGTGGCGCCGCAGGTGGTTCTGCCTGTCTTACCGCGGTTCATCCCCCAGCCTCAGGTGGCTTCCTCACAAGGCCGCTGCGCACTCCAGGGGAATCCTCTGCAAATCTCCAGAGCTCTCTGCTGCTTTCTCCTTTCCGGGACTCCGTCCTGTGAATTCCTGTCACGCTCACAGAGACGGCGTGCGCTGGCTGGCTCCCCTCCCGGTGTTAAGGCCTGAAAACCCTCCCAGGCGGAAGTTGGGCAGTCTCCGGGCTCCCCTCATTTGTTTCCTTCTCTCGGGGCACCACGTGCGACACTGCCTAGGATCCACTGTCTGGAAACTACTGTCTCCCGTATTTCATCAGATTTTTTGCTAACATTTGAGACAGTAGTTAGGTAAGTCCAGGTCCCGCAACTCCCTCATGGCTGGAAGCGGGTATGGAAAATGGGATATTTACATTGTTTCAAAGTGCCTCTCCACAAGATACTTACCAATTACAAGGAGAAAAAGAGTAACTTTACAGAGGGAAGCCTGGCAGATGCCGTTTTAATGAAGTGACTAAAATAAACATCACCGGAAATGGACAAATTGGCCATTTACAGTAAAGATCCCTATGGAATGCACTGAGACTGTCGCAGCATTACTTCTGTGACACTTCTGCCAAAGATGTACACCGTGAGCTAATCACGAGGAAACATCAGACAAACCCACAATAAAAGACACTCTACAACACGACTGGCCTGTGAACTGCGTAAACATTTTGGAAAGTAATCTGATAACAACTATGGAAGGCGCATATACCCTCCGACCCAAGAGTTTAACTCCTAAGCACACACTCTAGAAAAACTCGCACCTGTGCACACGAAGACACCTACTGGAATGTCCATCACGGTATTGCTTATTACAGCAAATGTTAAAATCGAGTTAAATACTCATCAAGAGGAGAAAGACAAAATGTACAGCAGTGAAAAAGAATGAACCAGTGCTATACACACCGACACGGGCGAATCCCATCCACAATGATAACCACAAAGAATCTATCACAGACACGCACGGGAAGTGTAACAGTTATTTGCAGGGTGGATATGGAGGAGAGAATACAACCTGGGAGAAACATACCAACAGTTTCTATTGTATTTATGCTTTATTTCCTAGAGTAGATGGTAGACACATAGATTTTCATTATTATTCTCTTTACCTTTATGTCTGAAATATTTTTATTGAAAAATGATACTAAGCTGAAAATTTTCCATCCAAAATGGTCAAAATAAAAACTTTGAAAAAATAGTTTTATTTTAGCACACCACTGGTTTTCTGGAAAACACACTCATAAGGAAGTCCTATGAAGGTAATATTAGGTAAACTTTCATTGTATTAACAAATAATTTCCAAAACATTTGGTTAATTCTAACAGTGTAGCAAGGCTAGCAACTTTGGAATCTGACCACATTAATGATTAGCCCAATTTGAGTAAATGATGAAGCTTTAATCACCTTTAAAGACTGGGTGTGATGGCCCCATGAACCAGCCTTGACTGGCTAATAGCTACCCAGGCTGGCTGCCACGCAGTTGTAGATGGTTATATGCATCAAAGAAAATCAGCTCACTAACCTAAAATTTATTGTATATTTTGACCAGGAGACATACAAACATACCAGAGGAGCATGCAGGAAGAAATAACATTCTAGATACCAGAAATCTAAGGTCTCCTGTCAGAGCTAACAGTGTACAACTGTTTCTTTCCTAGACTCTGGGCAAAACAACTGCTTGAAAAGTGAAAACTTCCTCTAAACTGGCTATGGAGGCTAATGAATGGTTACTATGACTTTTAAAAACACAAGCCAGGTACAGTGGCTCATGATTATAGCTCCAAAACTTTGGGAGGCTGAGGCAGGAGAACCACTTGAGGCCAGGAGTTTGAGACCAGCCTGAGCAACATAGCAAGACCCTGTCTCTACAAAAAAAAAAAAATTTTTTTTTTAAATTAGCCAGGCATGGTGGCGCACGCCTGCAGTTCAGCTACCTGGGAGGCTGAGGCAGGATGACTGTGCAAGCCCAGCAGTTCAATGCTGCAGTGAGCTACGATCGTGCCACTGCACTCCAGCCTGGGTGAGATCCTATCTCTAAAAAAATACATGAATGAATAAATAAATACAATAAAAAAACTCAAAGTGGTTATGTACACAGGGCTCTAAAACACCAGGGATTTCACCCCCAATAGAGTAGACAGCAGCTTGCTCTCTGAGATCATGCCCACGTCTAGCCCTCTAGACCCTATCCCTACCCAGACCCTAACACAGAGTCTAGTTTTAAGTGTGATTTTTCAAACTTTTAGAATTCACAGAAGGATGTTTGTGGTTCTGACAGAAGGATGTGGTTTTGATACACATTCCTGACCTCAAAAGAACCTCTGGCATTTAGCATATACTTTTTGAAGAATAAATTGCAAACAGTGGCTTTATTTTCTTTGAAAATTTAAAATCAAAGAATTCTTTTGAAAGAAAACTCTTACGCAATAGGACCTGCATGCTTTCCATAAATCATGAAAAACCTGTTTTTATCTGTGTATTAAGATATTCTTGTTGCAATAATACAGGCAGGAATATATATACATAGTCTTCAATTTCCAAAGAGGTTTTAAGGAGCTCAAAAGTACAGAGTAAAATCCATAACAACAAAAATAAACCGAGTCAAGTAATGAGAGGGAAAAAGAAAATAACTGAGTCACTCACACGAGGGGCTTCACCAGGCTGTGATCTGTGATCACCACAGCGGCTGCCACGGCCTCTAGCCAAGGGCGCTTCTCGGCAGGGGTGGTGTGCAGTGGCATGGCATGGCGCACTTCTCGCTGGCAAACTCCTGTCCGCACAGCGACTAGTGCATCTACTCTCCTTACTCAGAAACTTGGCCTGAGGTCCACACCCTGCTCCTCCTAGAGGCTTCCACCAGCTGCCCCAGACAGCAAGGAATTAAGTGACTCCTCCCACACAAAGGGCCAGAATCCTTAATGTCGCTCTGATACTTTTTTTTTTTAATCATCATTATTTTCTTAATGACTAAGGCGGCTTTGGTATGACTTCCAGAAAACAGATCTGGGGAGTCCCTGCGAATCCTTGAGACCAAAGACTAGGTACTAAGTTACTGAAAGGAAAACTCACCCCAGCCAAGTTCTGCTGGTCCCAGCAGTGCACTAAGCACTGGACATTTGTCATGGACTTAGGGATCAGAAGGTTGCTGAACATTTCCCACTGATTACTTTTGAATTTTCTGTTTTGGCTTGTTCTTCTCTCCCTTGCTGTGCTCTGAACTCTAGGCAGAGGATTTTATGTTTATTGTACAATGAGCTGATAAAGGCAAATGGTGGAGCTGAGAGGGCTTTCTGTTAACATGACTCATAAACTTTAATGGTTTATTACCCCGAAAGACATCCAATTACCACAGCTCTAATATCTTGCTAATCTTGCATTAGAAAGTTTTTGTAAGGGGAAAAATGCCAATGAGCACTGTCTGTACTTCCCACTTTCTGAAAATGAAGCTAAACTAGAAAATTATATCTAGTGAGATATGAAGGTAATTTTGTTAATTCATCAGGATTTGAATATGGTTAACAGATACACAAATATTCCCCTTTTATTTTCCAGATAAGCTTAGCTTAGAATTTTCCTTTCAGAGCATGCCACGGGCTAGTCTGCCGACAAGAGCATTCAGCATGACCTATGGAAACACTCAGGCTGTTCCAGATCCCTAACTTGAGACGCACTCTGGATTCGCCGGCCCAGTCTCCACAGTTCATGTAAAGCAGCCGTCTTACTTACACCTGGGACAGATTCTCCTCAATTGGTCATGAGAAAGAAAAGCAATAACGCCGTCTTTGAAAATAATAATCTACTCCTTCTGTGAATCAATTATGTTTATGTAGGCAGACAAATCTAACCAAATAAAAATGATGTTACCTTAAGTCTTATTATTAATCAATACTCTATTACAGTAATTATGCCTAAAAATTGAAATGGAAAACTATTACATTCTTTGGTAAAGCTTATCTAGAACAATCAAGCACAAAGTAGTGGTTCCAGAGGTTGGATTTATCATAACTAAATGGAAGAAATTTGGCATATCCCTCAATATTCCCTAAAGGTAAAGAATGAGAACTACACAACTAATGGGTGCAACGCACACTACCTGGTGATGGACACACTTGTGATTTTGACTCAACCTGTACAAAAGCAATTCATGTAACCAAAATGTTTGTACCCCATATTATTCTGAAATTTAAAAAAAAAAAAAAAGAATGAGAACTTAAGGTCGGGCACAGTGGCGCACCCCTGTAATCCCAGCACTTTGGGGGGCTGAGGAGGGGGGATGACCTGAGCCCAAGAGTTCGAGACCAGCCTGAGCAACATAGCAAGACTTCCATTTCTAAAAAAAAAAAAAAAAAAAGCTGGGTATGGTGGTACATGCTGTAGTCCCAGATACTCGGGAGTTTGAGGCAGGAGGATCACTTGAGCCCAGGACTTTCAGGTTGCAGTGAGCTATGAAAGGGCCACTGCACTCCAGCCTGGGTGACAGAGCAAGACCCTGTCTCTTAAAAAATGAGAACCTAACTTTGGATGATCTTTGCGTTAAGTTTTTAACATTGTTATACTGGCCCATAGAATCGGCTTCCCTTACTAACACATAACAGACAATTGTTTCTCATTTTGAAGAAGAAATTGGTTTTAAACATTCTAAGTTTTGCATTACAAACACCCAGACTCCTTAAAATGAAGAAACAAAAATAAACATTTTAGGGTGGGAAAAGTTTCACTGAGCCGCTGTCTTATCAAACTAGATGTCATGAAACTGGGTTTAATTTTTCATTAAAAACTGAACTTTGAGTGGAAGGAAATAGGTTCTTTTATATGCTCTTCTTTAGGATTAACTCTGTAAAAAATAAGTATATTTTCTATACTTAAATGAAACATCAAATTATAGGTAAGGGAAAATCATCCAAAATCCTACATGTAGATAAAACTGCTTTTAGCATTTGCTGAGTATCCCTCCAAGCAGTTTTTATTATGTTAAAATATATATAAAATTTACCATTTTGATAATTTTTAAGTACACAGTTCCGTGGCATTAAGGACATGCAGTGTTATACAGCCATCACCACTACAAATCTCCAGATTTTTTTCATCACCCCAAAGAGAAACTCTGTACCTATTTGCTATGGGTTGAATTGTGTCCCACACAAAAAAACAGACGTGAAGTCCTAAACCCAGTACTTCAGTATGTGACCTGACCTGAAAACAGCGTCTCTGTAGATGTCATCAAGTTGAGGTCCTCAGGGTGGGCCCCAATTGCTGTCCTCATAAAAAGGAAATCTGGACACAGACACACACGCACAGAGGGCAGGCGACATGAAGAGACGCAGGGAAGCCGCCACGTGAAGATGAGGATGAGAGTGCTCCAGCTGCAAGTCAAACACCAAGCTACCAGGAGCTGGGAAGAGACGAGGAAGAATTCTCCTGTACATTTCGGAGGAACCTGGCCCTCCTGGCACCTTGATTTTGGATTTCTACTCTCCGGATTGTGAGACGTAAGTTTCTGGTTTTTAAACCACCCAGTTTGTGACACTTTGTTATGGTGGCCTAGGAAACGAATAAGCCATTGAACAGTAACTCCCACCACCACAGGTAGCACATATTCTACTGTCTCTATGAATTTGCCTATTCTAGGTACCTCATATAAGTGGAATTGCATGATATTTGTTCATTATATCTGACTTATTTCACTTAGCATAATGTCATTAAGGTTCATCTGTGTTGCAGCAAGTATCAGAATTTTATTTCTTCTCATGGATGAATAATATTCCATGGCATGTAAGGACCACATTCTATTTACCCATTCATCTTGCTGATGGACACTGGGTTATTCCCACCCATTGGCGACTGTGAATAATGCAGCTACAAACACTGGTGTACAAGTATGAGTCTCTCCTTTCAATTACTTGGAGTATATACCTAGGAGTAGAATTGCTGCGTATGAAATCCAGTTTGTTACTTTTTTCTTTCATGAATTTTGCTTTGGGATCATACCTAAGGAATCATGCCTAACCCCAAATTAAAACTCTTTCTCATGTTTTCTTCTAGGAGTTTTATAGTTTTAGCTCTTACATTTAGGTCTATGAATGATCCCTTTGGGATTCTATACAGTGCATAGTGTTAAGGGTCTAAGTTCTCTCTTCTTTCCTTTTCCTTTCTCCCTTCACACTCTTTCCTTCCTTCCTTCTTTTGCATATGGATATCCAATTGTTCTACCACCCCATTCTGGAAGGACTAGCTTTTCCCCATTGAATTATCTTGTCAACTTTGTAAATAAATAAAAATCACACGCTTCTGGCCGACATGGAGTAACAGTGGCCACACTCACTGTCCTGCCTGAAACCAGAGAACAGACAAAGTATATGCAACAGTTTTCAAGTCACAAGGTATCAGGCAACAAAGCTCAGGAATCCTGAGTGACGGGAAACAAACGAAGTGAGCTCTCCAACTGCCCTGGCTTACTGCCTTGAGGCATTTCCAGGACATGGCAGGAAGGGAAACCTAGCGGAGTCCAGTGGATTCCTCAAGTTGAGGAGACACAGCTGAGAGTACGGGGAGAACAAAGTGACTAGTCTGCCAGACAGAATACCTGAAAGGAGAGACCCGCACAGAGAGAGACCTTAGGAGATCCGCGGAGTATTCAGGTGAGTAGTGATCAGCACGTCCAAGTGAGGAAGCCACCTGAGGTCTGCGGAAGAACTGTCCAAAAGGATCAGATGTAACAGCACTCACACGGGATCAAGAAAAGAGCCTGTTCCCAGCAGTCAGGTGGACTCACGGTTCATGAGGCATTAGGCAGAGTACACATAAGGGTGTGGCCTCAGCAGTGGGGGTGATTAGTCCAGGGCTGACCACTGCTCTGGGTCTTGCCTAACAAATCTCAAAAGCAAGACGCAAAAGGATCAAACTGCTTCCAAGTACTTTAACTGTGTTCCAGAAAAAGCTCAACAATATGTTAGGGCTATAAAAATATCCCACATCCAAAAAAGGTAAAAATTCCCTCTGTCTGACACCCAACAAAAAATGATCAGGCAAGCAAAGAAACACCAAATTGTCACCTATCATAAAGAGAATCATCCTTCTTGGGAACTTGTCTTCAGTCTTTCACCATTAAGTAGCACATTAGCTGAAGTTTTTTTGAAGATGCCTTTATTATGTTAAGGAAATTCTCTTCTATTCCTAATTTGCTGAGAGTTTTTATGAGTCTTAAATTTTGTCAAACAATTTTTCTTAGATTATGTAAGACAGTCATTTTTTTCTTCATTCTATTAACATAGTTACCCATGTTAATTTTTAGAAAGTTGCTTGAGATATAATTCACATACCAAACACTTCACACATTTAAAGTATACAATGAAATGGTTTTTAGCATATTCGCAGAATTATGCAACCAGCACTATAATCAGTTTTAGGACGTTTTCATTACCCCAAACAGAAACTCTGTACCCATGAGTACTTACTCCCCATTTTCCCCAAGCCCTGGGCAGCCATGAAACTATTTTCTGTATCTGTGGTTTGTCTATTCTGGATATTTCATATAAACGGAATATGTAGTCCCTTCTGACTGGATTACTTCACTCAGTGTAATGTTTTCGAGGCTCATGCATTTTGTATCCATGTGTCACTATTTCATTTCTTATTGCTGAGATATATCCATTGTATGGTTATACTATATTATTCTTACCCATTCATCAGTGGATGGACATTGAGTTGTTTCCATTTTTTACTATAAACAATGTTGCTATGAGTATTCATATGCATGTTTTTATGTGCCCTTGGAATACAACTAGGAGTGAAACTTCTTCGTAACATGTTTAACCTTTTTCTTTTTAGAGAGAAGTTCTTACTCTGTTGCCCAGGCTAGAGTGCAGTGGCTTGATCACAGATCACCATAACCCTGAACTCCTGTGCTCAAGCAGTCCTCCTGTTTCAGCCTCCCAATGTGCCGTGATTACAGGTGTGAGCCATCTCATCCAGCCTACTTAATCTTTTGAGGAATTGCCAGACTGTTTTCCAAAATGGCTGTACCATTTTATATTCCCATCAGCAGTGGATAAAGGTTCCAATTTCTCCATATGCTAACACTTGTTATTATCTGTTGTTTTGATTATAGCTATCCCAGTGGGCTGTGAAGTGGCATCTCACTCTAACGGGTGTGAAGTGGCGTTGTGTTTGTTTTGACTTGCATTTCTCCGCTGGCTAAGGGTGTCAAGCATCTTTCCATGTCTTCTTTGGAGAAATGCCTATTGAGATTCTTTGGCCATATTTTATTTGGGTCGTCTGTGATTGGGCTGCAGGAGTTTACATATCCAAAATACAAATCTCTGATCAAACATATGATTTACAAATATCTCCTCTCGCCGCAGGCTGTCTTTTCACTTCCTTGATGGGTTCTTTTGAAGTACAGTTTTCTAAATTTTTTTTGGTGGTGGTGGTTGTTTAAGGCTAGTCAAGGAGGCAGTGGGGATGGAGAGGAACAAAGGAATCTGTAACTGGCCGGGATCAGTCAGTTGTAAACACTGCTGCACCTGGACCAGCCAGCACAGAAGCTTGTAACTAGATGAAGTCCAATTTGTTTTTTCTCCTGTTGCTTGTGCTTTTGGTATATCTCAGAAGGCACTGCTTAATCCCTAAGGTCGCAATGATTTATGCCTATACTGTCTTCTAAGAGTTTTGTAGTTTTAGCTAACATTTAGGTCTTTAATGCACTTTTAGTTCATTTTTGTATATGGTGTGAGGTAGGGGGTCCCAATTCATTCTTTTGCACCTTTGTCTTGACTGACCATAGATGTACAGGTTTATTTCTGAATTCTCAATTCTATTCCATTGGTCTATATGTCTGTCTTTATGCCAGTATCACACTCTTTTGATCACTGTATCTTGGTAGTAAGTTTTAAAATCAGGATGTGTGAGTCCCCTAACAAGGTTCTTTCTCAAAATTGTTTTAGTAACTCTGGATCACTTGAATTTCCATGTCAATTTTAGGATCAGCTTATCAATTTGTACAAAAAAGCCTGCTGGGATTTTGACATTGAATCTGTAGATCAATTTACAGAGTACTGACAATAATATCTTCTGATCGAGGAATGTAAAATGTCTCCATTTATTTAGGTCTTCTTTCATTTCTATGTTTTGTACTTTTGAAAAGTTCATAATATAATAGGGGGACAAAAACATTTACTTCTGGTACTTTAGTGGTTTTTTTCTGCTTTTTAAAGATTAAATCTGTTCCTGCCATGGAGTCAAACCATTTTAAGTGTCGCAGTTTTACAGTACATTCTAGTATCTCACAGGGCAAGGCCTTCTCATATTGCCACTTCAAAATCTTCCAGGGTCTTCTCTTCCTGATGAACTTTGAAATAAATGTATTAAAACAAACAAAAAATCCATTCTATTTAATTTAAAAAATAAACTCTTAAACTTCCAAGCAATCCTGTTGCAATTTTTGTTGGAATTGCATCAAGTATAATGTTATTTTAGGAAAGTTTAATAATACTGTCTTCCGATTCAGGTAAGTCTCTCCATTTACTCAAATATTTCACATTTCCTTTAGTAAAATTTTATAATTTTCTTCAAATAGATCCTTGCATATTTCTTTCTAAATTTATTCCTAGGTATTTTATAGTTTTGTTGCTATTGTAAAAGGGATCTTTCCCACCATTGTATTTTTTAAACTGTTCTGGCATACAAAAAAATCACTAATTAAAATACTTTTTTGTTTATATCTGGCTATGTTCCTGCTTTTTGGGTTCTTTCTGATTTTCCAAAATAACCATAAAATATTTATCTGCTGCAACATGACCTAAGCAAGTAGTGTGGTAAGGGATAGAGGGAGTTTGCTGAGTACGACATTACAGTTGTATCATAGTATCAAGTCAACACTTAAGAGTGTTTATGGAAAGAAACTTTGCTTCATGAGAATGTATGAGACTTTCAGAGAAGTAAATAACTGTAGTCAAAGAGGGACATATTACTAAAAGCAACTTAGTGAATGTAATTGTTAATGCTTTTATAGATACTGTAAGACACTGTAAACTAATGTTGCATTATTTAATGTTAAATTCTTCAAATGCAAAGCCACAAATTCTAGTATTCAGAACATACAGTAGGCTATGTTCTTGTTTAGAAAGAAAATATAAATTCTTTTGATGTTAATTTATATATTTAAGGTAATTTTAATTTAAAAAATAAGCTTCTGGTTAGTACTGAGTTTTGTTTGTTTTGAAGGGTTTTATTGTTGCTGAACTAGAGAGGGTGACTCTAAAATTTACTTGGAAACGTAAAAGGTAGAAATATCTACAGAAACTAAGGGGAAAAATTTAACTATAACAGGGGGACTGGACATACCAAATAGTAAAAGCCTCAATTAAGAAAGTTGCTATTAGCATGTACTAGGGTGACCAATGAAATAAAATTGAAAGAACAGAAACAAATTCTAGCGAGTGGAATATATGGTAAAGTTGGCATCCCAAGTCACTAGGCGGAAAATAGATTGTTCAGTCAACAGTGTCTGGACAACTCACTACTTTAAAAAACAATAATAAAATGGACCTGTGTCTCACACTACACACAAGGATATATTCCATATGAATCAAGAGTTCAATGTAGACTGGCCCAATAGTAGTGGATTATCAGAACTTATTAACATTAGAGTTACTAAAGTTGGTATTCAACCCCCCACTGCTAAATTTGAGGGGAAAAAAAAAAGTTCAGCGTAAAAAATGGAATCATAAAGACACTAGAAAAATGCAGCAAAGTTCTTTAACTTCAGATTGGGAAAGGACTTTTACCTGGACTCAAAACCCATAAACCATGAAAGAAAATATATTTAACATAACAAAAAACTTCTACACAGGAAAACGAAACAAAACAAAACCCCAGGTGGGTACAGTGGCTCACACCTGTAATCCTAGCACTTTGGGAGACTGAGGCAGTAGGATCTCTTGAGGCTAGGCGTTCAAGCCCAGCCCGAGCTAGAGCGAGACCCCATCTCCACAAAAAAAAAACAAAAATTAGCTGGATGTAGCTGGGACTACAGGCATGTGCCAAGATACCCGGTTAATTTTTCAATTTTTTTAGCTGGGTATGGTGGTGCACACCTAAGGTCCTAGCTACTGGGGAGGCTGGGGCAGGAGGATCTCTTCAGCCCAGGAGTTTGAGGTTGCTGTGAGCTATGATGACGCCACTGCACTCTAGCCCAGGTGACAGGGCAAGACCCTATGACCCTATTTCAAAAAAAAAAAAAAAAAAAGAAAGAAACCCCCAACCTTAAGCAAACTTAAGACATAGTTGACAAAGAGGGAAAAATATTTGTAACTCACATTACAAAGAACAAATCTCCCTAATACGTAAAATTGACCAAAGGTTAAAACTAAAGTAAGATCATTTTGGTAAAAATCCCAAAACTTGAGAACATATTAGGTTAGTGAGGCTGGGAGGAAACAGGCATTCTCATACATCACTGGTAAGAGAGTAAATTGGTACAAATCCTCTGATGGCGATTTGCTAACATCCTTCGAAATTACACACACACCTTTCGTTTTACTTAGCAATTCCAATTCTTGGAATTCATGCTATAGATATACTATACACATGTAAAATAATATATGTAATGGTTTTTACAGCATCATTTGTAATAAGAGATAGTAAACAATCTTAATGTCCACTAGGAGACTAGTTACTTAAAAAACTATGCACCCAATGGAATATACTCCAGGCTGTTAATTTTTAAAAAACTTAACCCCCTGCCCCATCCCTAAAAAACCCACCAAGAGGCTGCTTTCAACGTACCGATACATAAAAATCTTTGAGCTATCATAAGTGAAGAAAACAAAGCGTGGGAGAGTATGTGGGGCGGACTTGTGTCTGGGTAAACAGGGGAAGGGGAAGAATGCTCACTTCCACTTGAATGTGCACACATTAAACACAACCTTTATAGCAAACACAACAAACAAGAGTAGTCTCTTATTTTGTGGCATGAGGTGGGACTTAGACAGCAATAAAAATGGAGTAGACTAGAAATGGAATGGCTAGGTCAATGGATAAACACATATGTAATTTTGTAGATACCGTCAAATTCCCCTAGATAAGGGTTGTGTGATTTTGCCAGCGAAGCCCGTGATGTATGAAAGTGCCTGTTTCTCCACGGCGTCTCAATAGTGTTGTTAAATTTTTTAATCTTTGCTAAACTGTAAGAAATGATATCATAGCATGGTTTTTATTAGACTGTTTTAAAATTCAGTTTTATGAGGTACAATTTACTTTAATATGTACCTTTTTTGGGTGTACAGTCCAATGAGTTTTGACAAATATATATTCATGTAACCGCCCACATTTTTATCACCTCGAACAGTTCCCTCACGTCCCATCCCACTGTCACCTGTCCCCAACAATCACTGATTCCTGCCCTTACTGCCTTTTTCAGAATGTCATACAATGGAACAGCACGTAGCCTTTGTGTATGGCATCTTCCACTTAGCGTAACACTGGAATCAACAGCTTGTTCTTCCTTATTGCTGAGCAGTATTTCACAGTATCACATCACAGTGTGGTTGCAACTTGAACTTCCCTCACGAGTGGGATTGAACATTTTTTCATATATTCAAATGCCATTTGACTTTCCTGTGAACTGAATGTTCAAGTTTCTGCCTAGTTTTTAATTGGGCTTTTGATCTTTCTTCTCCTGTTTTTAGAGATACTTGCATATTACTGAGATCAGTCCCTTGTGACAGAAATTGCAAATCTTATTTCCCAGTTTACTATTTAAAGTATTTTTTGGATGCAAATGCTCTTTAATCTTTATGTAGTCACATTTATTAATCTTTTCTTTAATATATTAGATTGAGTCAGAAGGGCTTTTGATTTGAGCAATGAGTTTCTGGATAGGACCCCCAAAGCACAGGCAACGAAAGCAAAAACAGACAAGTAGGATCACAGACTAAAAAGCTTCTGGCAAAGCAAAGGAAACAATCAACAGAGTAAAGAGACAACACATAGATTGGGAGAAACGATGTGCAAACCACATATCTGATAAGCGTTTAATATCAAAAATAAGGAACTCAACTCAATAGAAAGAAAATAAATAACCCAATTAAAAAATAGGCAAAGGACTGGAAATCATAGGACATAAATGGCCAACAGGTATATGAAAAAAATGCTCAGTATCACTAATCAGGAAAATGCAAATTAAAACCACAATGAGATTATTACCTCACACCTGTTAGAATGGCTATTATAAAAAAAAAGAAAGGTAAGTGTTAGAGAGGATGTGGAGGGAAAGGGAACACTTGCATGCTGTTGGTGAGCATCTAAAGTAGTGCAGTCATTATGGAAAACAGTATGGAGGTTCCCCAAAAAACTCAAAATAGAACTACGAATCCCACTTCTGGGTATACAGCCAAAGGAAATGAAATCAGTACGTCACAGAGATACCCGCACTCCATGTGCAATGTAGCACTATTCACAACGGCCAAGATACGCAATCAACCCCAGTGTCCATTAACAGATGATATATGTATAGATCTTTGTGTGCTCATTTGAAACACTTTCAATTGTACAATCTATAGATTAAACTTTGGATTAAAAATTATGTGATCCAAACTAGATTAAAAATTGTTGGATTCAGGCCGGGCGCGGTGGCTCACGCCTGTAATCCTAGCACTCTGGGAGGCCAAGGCAGGCAGATTGTTTGAGCTCAGGAGTTCGAGACCAGCCTGAGCAAGAGCGAGACCCCATCTCTACTAAAATTAGAAAGAAATTATCTGAACAACTAAACATATGTAGAAAAAATTAGCCGGGCATGGTGGCACATCCCTGTAGTCCCAGCTACTCGGGAGGCTGAGGCAGAAGGATCGCTTGAGCCCAGGAGTTTGAGGTTGCTGTGAGCTAGGCTGATGCCATGGCACTCTAGCCAGGGCAAAAAAAAGAGTGAGACTTTGTCTCAAAAAAAAAAAAAAAAAAATTGTTGGATTCAAAAGCACTTTACATATGAGCTCAAAAGCAAGTTTAGAGTTTTGGTCTTATTCTCTGTAGAAAGTATTCATATAACAACATTCACTCAAACTCACATTCTTTTAATAATAATAGGAAGAGGCAAAGGATAAAATAAACCTAAAAGATAAAACTGGACAATTTTTCTTTAAGATTATCTTTTGAGGTTAAAATTAATGCATAATAGAGAAGTGTACTTACATCAGTATCTGGAGAAAGAACTTTAGAAGTGAGCACATTTATACTGTCACTTTTAACAAACATGAAATGGACTTACAGTTAGTGGAAAGAAGCACTCAGTGTTTCTTCTGTATGACTGAGGTACCAATTATGACATCTGAATTAAGGTCTATCTTAAGATAAACTGATACAGAATGCTTAAAAGTTATACTAACATTTAACCTAAAAACATTTCCATCTATTTAGACCAGTCACAGAAATGAGGACTTATAAATTCAATGTAAAAAATCAGAACACATGAAACAATAAAGACAACATGTCATAAGAAGTTTACTATTCACGTATATACAAGCAATAGTTTTACTATGCATTCATTGGCTATGATCTTGTATTGCCAACAATAAAAGATCATACAGTTTTTTCCTTTCTTTTCCTATTCCCCACCCCTGGTTTTTGTTTAACTGTATAGTTGTACTATCAAGGTACTCTGTGTTGCACTACAGGCTTAATGATTATTTATCGATTGCTTCCTCAACATTTTGGATAATTTAAAGACAAATCTTTTAAAATGTGACACCGTTTGAAAAGAGCATATATTCTGGAATCTCTCCTCTGCCACTCCTTAACCTTACGAGAAGTGCACTGTAACAAAATCTAGCAGAGAAACCAGAAAACTTTATTTATTATCAATGGCAAGGAAAGGAGAACCCAAAAGTCACTGTACTACTCCAGTTTAACAACATATTCCCTCTAGCACCAAGTATTATCTCTAATAGATAATATGTGAGAAGATTCTACACAAGTGAAAACAGAAAATGCAATTACATTTTATTGCAAGAAATTTGGAAAACGTATTTTTAACAAAGTTAGCTATTCAGAAGTGTTACCTTAGGCTATCTCTTAATAGCTCCTTTTCACAAGTGTGAAATTTAATGAAGGCAACAGCATTTACAAGTAAGACCAAAATGGTATCTTAATTACTAGCTGCATTTTCTTAGGCAACAAGAGATTAAATGGAAGGAGAAATTAGTTTTACAAATGGCATCACACGTCTTTATGTTATACCCCCTTCATCAAGTCACAGATGGTTATGTATCCTGAACTTCCTAATAGTGTAGGCAATTTTCTTTTCCTTGGGCACACCCAAATCCAACACTACTCTAAATTATATACTATTTTGGAATCATTTACAAGAGCTGAAGTTGTTTATCATAATGATTTAACATTTACTGACCACATGAAATGGGCTTTTCTGTTATTGGGCTCTACACAGATATGAAAGTTAAGACTTCTGGAAACTACTGACACTGTTAAGTTTGCAGCACACTCACTACATAGTTTGAGGAATACCTTAACCTCATCTAACCAACTCTAATAAAGGGTTCATTGTCCAGTTACTACTGCCAAATCTACCAGCCCAAAGCCTGGGGTAGTCATGGCTAACGTTAGTGTTGTTTGGCATGTAATTCATGTCTTTTTTTTTTTTTTTTTTTTTTTTTTTTTAGACAGAGTATAACTTTATTGCCTGGGGCGAGTGCCGTGGCGTCAGCCAACCACACACCAACCACAAAAACCTGGGCTCAAGCCAACCTAAAGCCACACCCACCCAAGTAGCA
>CAUYSK010050267.1:0-85369 GCA_963575035.1 Avahi laniger | reverse complement strand
AATAAGTTGCTAGGTGGAGGGAACCTCACAATAAGAAATAAGGTGTGGGCTGGTCATGGTGGCCTCATGCCTGTAATCCTAGCACTCTGGGAGGCTGAGGCGGGAGGACTGTTTGAGGTCAGGAGTTCAAGACCAGCCTGATCAAGAGTGACCCCATCTCTACAAAAAATTAAAAAAAAAAAAAAATTAGCTGGGCGTGATGGTGCACACCTGTAGTCCCAGCTACTCGGGAGGCTGTGGCAGGAGGATCCCTTGAGCCTAGAAGTTTGAGGTTGCTGTGAGCTACAACGATGCCACTGCACTCTACCCAGGGCAATAGAGTGACACTCTGTCTCAAAAAAAAAAAAAAAGAAAGAAAGAAATAAGGTATGGCTCTTTCCATCAAAGATCTGCAGAAACAGAAGGGAAGAGAGAATGAACCATTTATTGAGTGCCATTAGCTTCAGTGTGTCAGACATAGTGAGATTTACTTCATTTAACCTTCACAACAACTCTTTCCAATTGATACTATCTCTATTTTATAGTGAGGAAACAGAGACTCAGACAGGTTAAATAATTTGTGCCAAGACACATAGTTGATAAGTGGTAAAGCTGAAATTCCAACTAGATTTGTCAGACACTAAAACTTGCGCACTTTCCACTATGTCACATGGCCTCCCAAATTTTCTGTGGAATTTAGCTCATCTATATAAAAATCAATACCCCATCAGACAAAAGATTCCTTTAGGGGGCTGGGCGTGGTGGCACACGCCTGTAGTTCCAGCTACCAAGGAATCTGAGACAGAAGGGTCGCTTGAGCCCAGGAGTTTGTAGCTACAGTGAGCTATGATTGTACCACTGCATTCCAGCCAGGCTGACAGAGTGAGACCCCATCTCTAAGAAAAAAAAAAAAAAAAAACCAAAAGATTCCCTCGGGGCTTTAAGATTGACTCTTTTGGACTCTTTAAAGATATACTTGGCACTGCACATCTAAAAGGAAAACATGATCCCAGCACAAAATGTTACCTCTTTTTTCCTGCTGTGGTATATAACCATAAAGACTGCTAGAAACAATAAATAACAGTGAAGACAGCCCTGAAATATTTTTCCAGAGAAACTTGTCAAGTCTCAGCCTTACTCCTGTCCACCCAGTTACTCCTACCAGCAAGATTATAGACCAGGCTCACTAAGGATGCGTTCTCACCAGGGTAACAGAACTATAATGGCTGTGGAAGCTAAGAGAGCATGTTGCTTCTGTATGGCGAGCCTTCCTCCTCTGCTGGCTCTGGGTGCCTGTCTGTTCTCCCTCCAACTCTGCCTCTCCTCCTCCATTTCCTGTGACCCTCTCCGAGGCTAACTGTTTGACTAATCAACTACTCTCCTCCCTGCAGACTGTTTACATGTACTTTGGTCATCCTATCTTGTTCTGCCCCCTGATATTTATTTACTCTTCATTTCTGTTGATTAATTGGCCCTTGTCTTATTGCTGCCCAAACCCTTGCATTTCTTGTGTGGCCTGGTTCTCCCATACCAGCCTGCTGCCACATTCAACATAACTATCATTTCTTTCTGGAATTCTGTATAGGCAGATCCCACATATACTACTTTGGAACCAGCTTCCCTTAGGCCCTACTACAATCAAAAGCCATTTACTGAGATCATCAATTCTCTAGGGCTGTGACGTTTTCTTGAGTCTTTCAATTTCTTAATATTTGTGCCTTTTATTATGCAGTGAAATTTTGGTGTTTAATTTGTATTCTTTTCCTTTTTTGACAGGGGGTGGGGGGGACAAGGTCTTGCACTGTTGCTTTGGCTGGAGTACACCGGTGTCATCATAGCTCACAGCAACCTCAGACTCCTGGGCTCAAGCAATCTTCCTGCCTCAGCCTCTCAAGTAGCTGGTACTACAGGCACACACACCATGCCTTGCTAATTTTTCTATTTTTTGTAGACACTAGGTCTCACTCTTGCTCAGGCTGGTCTCAAACACCTGGCCTCAAGGGATCCTCTTGCCTGGGTCTCCCAAAGTGCTAGGATTATAGGTAGCATCCTGGTCCATCTAGGATGCTACTCTACTTGGTCATCATTATCCTATTTTATACTATCAGGAAAGGGTAATCAAAATTCCTTTTGTTTCTGTGGTCTTTCTTACTATTTACCTGGCTATTTGATAGTCTCTTTCTAAAATGTTGCAAACTAAGATCTGATACAACAGCAGCAAAAAAGGATAGCAGAAGTCTGTGTTTTGGAAACTGATAAAATGGAGTTGAAATCCTGGATCTATCCAGCATCTATTAGCTAGGAAAGCACAAAAGTTGCTCAACCTTTCTAAGCCTCAGTTTCCTCCTCTGTAAAATACGGATCAAGTCTTAGAGGGTTGTTGGGAAAATTGTGTAACATTATGTGAGGATAACACCCGGCTCACATGAGCTACTTAGTAAATGCTGGCTGTTATTGTTAAATGCTTCGTTATAAGAACAGTCATTATCTACCTTCTCAGTTACTGAATGGTTGTTAAGGAGTCCAGCTAATCTCAAAAAGTAAATGCGTTGCTGAGAAGTACACAAATGAATCCCTCTTTGAGTGTCAGCCAGGAGAAGCATAAATAACAAACTCTGCAAAGAAGCACATTCTGAGGTGCAGAAGAATGCAACTGAAGAATACAAATTTGCTGGTGGCTCATGCCTGTAATCCTAGCACTTTGGGAGGTGGGGCAGGAGGACTGTTTGAGCCCGAGAGTTTCAGACCAGCCTGAACAACACAGCAAGATTCCATCTCTACAAAAAATAGAAAAATTAGCCTGGTGTGGTGGCATGCATGCCTGTAGGCCCAGCTACTTGGGAGGCTGAGGCAAGAGGATTGTTTGAGCCCAGGAGTTTGAGGTTGCAGTGAGCTATGATGATGCCATTACACTCCAGCTTGGGCAACAAAGTGAGACCCTGTCTCAAAAAAAAAAAAAGAAGCCAAGGGGAAAGAAATGACTGTAATAGCCCAGAGGAATTCCCAATGTGGAAGACAGATACTAGGGAACATCATTATAAGATTCCCAAGCCAACTTACATGAATTTGCCAAGTGCAATAACACAGTCCAAAAGAGAACAGACTAGAGCAGGACAGAGTATCAGAGAAGGTGTATGGGGGCTTCAGCAGCAAAGAAATGACCTGAATGCTGAAGTGATAGGCTTCCTTGGTTCCAGCTGCTCTTATTCTTTTCACCCAGGATCCCCACCCTGGTGGGGTGATGGTGACTGAAGGAGAGGAGTATAGTTGTTGTGTAAGGGGTTGAGAGAGTCAAGGGTTGGCGTTGGTTAAAGTGCAGGATTTCCCTCCCAAGACAATGGGAGATGTCCAAATCATAGAATCCAGTAGAGCTGAAAAATGCTCTCAAGGAACCAAAATCCTAGAAGCTAGAAGGAGAGTCTGGAGATAGAATGTGAGTGGGGACTATCACCAAAACAAAGAGCCCAGAGAGTAGAGTAATACAAAGAGTAAAGGATTTTTGTCTAAAACAGCTCAGTCCTTTCATAGCTCTTTCCCATTCCATAGAGCATGAAAGGCCCTGTAAAAGGCCTGTGACTGCTTGTTCCTACACTCTGTTTTCCACCAAAACCACTTGCTCTACCCTGATGGTCTCCATTTCCATCCTGCTGTTATGTACCTAGCATTTGCTGCTCTGCCTAACCTCTTTGGCTAAGTAACTCACTAAGGTATTCTCCTTGGTCTTCTATTCCAGCTTCAGAACCTTGACAGTGTTCTTCAGATTTGCCGTGGCCCCATGCTCTGCAGCCTGTAAGCTGTCTCATCCAGCCAACCTGGTTAACTCATCCCAGGACACCCCCCAAATCCTTCTCAGAGCTGGGCCCCCAGTGATGTTCATTCCATCCCACTTGATAACCAAGAGGCGGGGACCTATATAGTGTTGGCTGTGAACCACACCACTGGTCATGTCCTGCCAAATATCATGATGTTCACTTGCAGAAGGGACAGGTATCCATTATAGCAGAAGAATCACACATTGCTAGGTTTCCCCAAATGACAAGTGGGAACAAAAGAAAATTAATTTATCCAGCCACTAAACTTGAATGTCCTTTATAACTACAATTTCAGGAGAAAGCAAGAAAATGTTTCTTTCTGTCATTCAGTTTATTCATATATACCATATACAGGAAAGTACATGAATCACAAGTATACAGCTGGATGAATTTTTGCAAAGTGAACATACTGATTAGTACCCAGATCAAGAAACAGAACATTACCAGCACCCAATCCTCTTATGTCCCCACCTGGTTACTGCTCCCCATAGGATAACCACTATTCTGACTTCTAACAACATTGATTCATTTTGCCTGTTTTAGAATTCCATATAAATGGCACATATATATTCTTTTTTATGTGGCTTTTTTTTCAATATTGTGTTTGTAAGATTCATCCATGTTGTATATAACAATTCATTCTTTTTCATTGCTGCCTAGTCTATTGTATGAATATACTATTTTTAAAATCCATTCTGCTGTTGGACATTTGGATTGTTTCCAGTTTTTAGTTATTATGAATAGTCCTGCTATGAACATTCTCATGCATGTCTTTTGATGAACATATGTATGCATTTCTGTTGGGTATGTATCTGGGAGTAGAATTGTTGGGTAAAAGTATATGCATATGTTCAGTTTTAGTAGTTACTGCCAAACAGTTTTCCAAAGTTGTTGTAACCAAGGAGATTTTTTTATACTTCCAAATCTCCTGGAGTCAGAATGAAAGGGGTGCAGAGGCAGGCAGGTAGAAATTTGGCTGGTAGTGCCAACAAGCACAGTTTAAAAGCAACTCTTCCCTCCTGTCATTCTTTTTTTCCAGATAAAGTTTCTTTCCCAATACGTAGGGCTTAGATAATACATGACACCCAGGGCCAGTTGGTTGGCAGAATTCTGCAATACTAGGACTTAGTATGAAGAGCCTCCGCTAAGTCAATATGGGCTACCAAGCCAGTGGAGTTAGCATACCTGAAAACCAGGCAAGAGGTCAAAGTCCAAGAGGCCTGAAGGGTAGTCCAGTAGGGAATAGAAAGGGGTTGACAAAAGCAAAGAGGGAGATGCAGATATCAAGTTGGCATATAAGGCCACAAATCCAGAGAGAGGAGAGGAAAAATCAGCAAGTGAAGAGTGACTGGAAACAGGTTTGTGGTTCATGACTGGCCTTTATGCACCAGCCAGGGGTGGGATGACAATGGTCAGCCAAGTTTAAAGAAATAAAAACAAAACAACACAAAATAGTCTCATCCCGCTGAAAACCAAAGCTGAGTAAGCCTTGTCTGGAAACTTCTTTTGAGGATAATTGCAAACTTCTGGGAACTTGAATGGAGAATGTAGGGGGTGGAACAAATATAATTTTCTGTTAGAGATGTAATGTTTGTGTAACACACATTTCTCCAGGCCACTTTAGTTTGGCAGTGCAATTGGATACTATGGGCAGTAGCAGTCCTCACAGATCATCACTGGAACCTCAGGCCCCTTCTGTATCTCTTAAGGATGTATGGGGGAGGGGGGAAAGTCTCACATGCACTTCTGAGTGGCTATTCACTGACTCATATCACCAACCACAGCTGGTGTGCAGCCACTCCTCTGCTGAAGTGGGGAGAGATACTTTCCTCCCACCTGTTCTATAATCAAGCCACAAAAAAGAGTAACTTTGGGCCCTATTTCCTTGGGTGCCTCTAACGGTATAGCACTTTCATTTGACTTTGTTTTTCACTTGAACAAAAAACAACCGAGGTGACAATGCGAGTGACTTTACAATATGCCATACTTAAAACTCATCTCTTCTCATTTTTGGCAGGTAACTCCTCCCCACCCCTGTGACCTCGAACAAGTTGCTCAACCTCTTTAATAGTTAATTTTCTCATGGGTAATATGGGAAGAAAAATATCTACCTTTGAGAGTTATCGTGAAGATTAAATAAGACATACAGCGTATAGGAAAGGGGCCACTTTCACTACTTCTTCCTTCCTTTCTCATTCCCTTCTCCCCTCTGTCAGAGAAGTAGCTAAGCTGCTTGGTCAGATTCCAAGACATTGACCATTTTTCCCAGTGATCAGGGTCGTGCACGACGTGCCTTAATCATGCATATGGGTATGGCTCTTCCTGGGTCTCCAACCCAGGCCTGTTCTCAGGCTTAGAAAGAGGGAACAGCCAGGTGACAGTCACACTGTGAAAGGTGCAGCTTGCTTCACGTGGCTTCCGTTTTGACTAGGCAGGGTTCTGGCTGTCCTAGCCGTGTTAAGTGTTACTTATTTTCTTTTACCACTGTCTCTTATGTATATTTCTCCCTCTAGACCTTGGTGAGGAGGAGGGAGGAAGTAATGGCTGTGAACTAAGTTAGGATTTTGGTATTCCTGGGCCTCTTGACCTAATATTATCTAACAGGACTCCAAACGAACCATAACATTTAACATTATTAAATATTAGTAGTGTTGCGGTTATCTATTGCTGCTTCACAAAAACCACTCCAAAATTTAGCGGCTTAAAACAATAATCTTCTTTTATTTTAACTTTCTATTTAAAATATTAAACCAGTCAGTTCTGCTGGTCTCATTTGGGTGTCTCACACAGCTGTGGTAGATGGCAGTGAGGGCTGGAATCTTCAGGAGGGCTTCATTCACGTGTCTGACACCTTATCAGGGAAGTCTGGAAGGCTAAGCTCAGCTGAACGTTGGTAAGGCTAGACTCTCTCTTGCCATATATTCCCAGGGTATCTCCCTCTTCACCCGAATTTCCCAAACGGTGGCTCAGGGCTCCTAAAAACATGAAAGTGGAAGCTGCCAGGCCTTCTTAAGGCTTAGGTCTGGAACAGGCACAGTGTCACTTCTGCCATATGCTGTTCCTTAAAACAAGTCATAGGCCCAGCTCTGATTCAAGGGGAGGGGACTAGGTAAAAGTGCCAGGAGGAGAGGTTGACTGTAATTGACTTTCACAAGTAACGTTAGCATCAGTTTTATCTGTGGTTCCTAAATTTAGTAAATGTATGCCAGAATTTACCTCTCTCCCAGCTCAGGGTAAGTTTTCCTACATAAGGTACAGTCTCCATAAAGTATTTTTTGAGAGCTTGGGGGCGTTAGTGTATAGGGCTAGTTATACACCTTAAATATCCAGTTACTATCTTTTGTATATGATTTAATTTGTAATCATGCAAATAAAGTCTGTGCTGACCTACCTGCTCAAATTTGACCTCATATGGTTGTGGAGAGGATTAAATAAAATCATCTATGTAAATTGCTTAGCAGTATAGGACAGTAAATAGTCAATAATGGTAATTATTATTATGTTACTATTAATATTACCAGAATCCCCAAGGTATCGTGTTGGGCATGGTAAAAACATAATGAGATGTCTTTGAGAAGTCACAGTTCCCCAGGGCATCTGAGTGATAATTACCCAAGAAAGTGGGTGAAATTGTCAACCTGAGATAGTGGGGACAGAAGAGGGGCAGCCCGCACATAAGATTAAAAGAGAATCAATGAGTAAGGTTGCAGGAAGTATCAAAACAATGACAACAAGAAAAAAATGAAAATAGTCTAAGGTCAGGTGAATAGGAAAAAGAAGATAAGAAAGAGATATCAGAACAAAGGGAAGAATCATTTATTTCTTAGTCAGGAGCAGGCCCCAACAGATGTTGGAGCCAATCTAAGAGAAAGATTACCTGGAAAGGGAGGAATGAGATGGAGAGCTGCCAGTTCGTGGCTTGCATGAAAGATAGAGCCAGGTAGGGACTAAATTCAGAGACAGGTGGGACCTACATTCCTTTTGGAGTAGCATCAGCCTTCTGACACAATTAATTATGGATGATCCTTTTCTAAAGGAAAGAGACAGCCTTTGGAAGATAATAAATCAGTCATATCCAGAGTGAAATACCTGAACCAATCAAAACTAAATGTTAGCATTTAGTCAGACTATAACTCACTATCTGTACAACTTCCTTTTCTCACATCTGTTACTCTAGTTTTCCCCTTTGTTCTCCTAGGGAAAAAAAAAAGTAGTAATCTGTTTGAGGACAAAGAGATTAAATAATATTTAAACAACATTAGGGGGTGAAAGCATTTTATAATCTTTTAAGTTATCTACAAATATTTAATACTTTTTTTTTTTTTTTTGAGATAGGGTCTCACACTGTTACCCTGGGTAGAATGCAGTGGCATCATCATAGCTCACTGTAGCCTCAAACTCCTGGGCTCAAGCGAACCTCCTGCATTGGCCTCCTAAAGTGCTAGGATTGCAAGTGTGAACCACTGCATCCAGCCTAGGAATAATTTCTTACATTAATTTTATTATAAACACAGCAAGGAGTGTCTGTAAGATCTTTTGGAGCTAAATTAGTGTGAAGCTACAAAGCCATAGAAATATATCAGAAAAGTTGTTTGACTCTACATAGAAGATTCAATATAATTTTCACTTACTCTTTCATTCAATATTTATTAACTACTTATTGTGTATAAGATACTATCTACTCTGGTGGAATTTATCATATTCTGGAGGGTGGGACAGATAATAATAGAATAAAAAGTAAAAATGTAGGTAATGATAAAGTATATGAGGAAAATTAAGTTGGGAAAGAGGATAGAGAGTGATTGTGTAGTCACGGCATCTTTGCTCCCCCTGCACGCAGCACAGTGAGGGTCTCCAGAAATACCAGATAAATAAATGAACAAATGACTGCCCCCACCAAGTTTAAGTCTTCACAACCTCATGCCTACTTTATTGTCAATTGTCCTTTAACAGATCATTTTGTCTTCATTCTCTCCTCCTTTCAGGCATGAGGTTTGATATTAAATGCTACTTTAATCATGTCACTTTTCTACTCCAAAACCTTCAGTGACTTCCTCTTGCCTTTTTTAAACAGAAGCTTAAAGAAAATAGTATACTTATCTGTCACTGAATCTCATTTATTGATTAATATTATTTCTCTCCTTTATTTTTTAAAGCCTATTGCCTTACCGAAGACATGTGGTGGCCTTTAATATTATTATTAACCTAAACAACTTTATGGGAAAGCAGGTAATAAACAGTAAACTTTATTTATAAGCCACTCCAAATCTTTGAATGATGGAATCACTAAACTTTAGCACTGAGAATGCTTTGGAATCAGTCTAGGTCAACTCCTTCATTTCATGCATGAGGAAACTGAGAGCAAGCAGATAAATTGCTCAGATATGGAAACCTAGCCAAGTGACAGCCTGCCTTGACTAGAACTCAGCTCTTCTGATTCCTACTGCCCTTTCCACTGCGCTGTTATACCTATACATATTTTTACATAATTTAATCACAGCATATATGCCCTTTTGTAGCTTCTTCTGTTTACATTACTCTCTATATGTACTTTCACGTATAGACATAATAAGCTTCGTTCTTGTCATTTTTGGTAGCTACATGGCATTCTATGATCTCAATAAAAGCTTTGGTCCTTTATGAACCTTTAGTTGCACAAAGAGAGAAAACAAGCCAACTCTAACGCTTTGACTGTCTTTAATAATAAAATAATATCTACTGTTACTTTGTAAAGTATACAAAAAATTACATATTCTTAATTTGGTTTACTTATATTTTCCTTTCTAAAATTGAATCTGATCATTTTGTGTGTTTTCTAAGTGTTAAATTTAAGTTTTATAAGTATATAAAAAGGATCGAGGTATGAATATATACAATTTATTTATGGAATGGTTTTGTATTGAAGTCAAACCCACTTACTACTGATACGAAATATGTACATATTTAGATTCCTGATTATTCTTTGTAATTCATCTCTTTGACCATGGCTACTCTGCATTTGAATATACGAAAAAGGCTTTGGAAAGTATTATTCCTCTCCCCCTTCCATCTGGAAAATAGAAAGTCTTACAAAGGTGAATACCTCCGAAGTTCATTTTATTCTTCCTAAAATGTCTCAAGATTTATGACACTTTATTTTTTGAATTCTTTGAGAAAATTATACCCAGAATGACAATCTAATGATCATTTTATGGTGTTGCAGTGTCTCCTTTTTCTTGAAAGTCATTATTATAAGAAAAAGCAGGGCCAGGCACGGTGGGTCATACCTGTAATCCTAGCACTTTGGAAGGCCAAGGAGATAGGATTGCTTGAGTTCAGGAGTTTGCGACCAACCTGAGTAAGAGCAAGACCCCATCTCTACAAAAAATGGAAAAATTAGCTGGTCGTGGTAGTGCGTGCCTGTAGTCCCAGCTACTTGGGAGGCTGAGGCAGGAGGATTGCTTGAGCCCAGTAGTTTGAGGTTGCAGTGAGTTATGATGATGCCACTGCACTCTCTAGCCCAGGCAACAGGGTGAGACCCCGTCTCAATAAAATTTAATTTTAAAAAGTTTTTATAAATTAAAAAAAATGAAAAAGAAAATGTGTCTAATGAACTGGGTGATCTAGCTAAGGAGATTTCCACGCAAAGAGTTCTTTTTACTGCTGGTAGTAAAATGTGAGAGGAGAGAGGTAAAGGAAGAACTGTTAAAGAAAAAGGAGACAGAATTTGCTGGGTTTGAAAATTCTCAGCCTCTCTAAATGGTAAACAATGCTAAAATTAAGATATAAGCCTGAGCAAGAGCAAGACCCCATCTTTACAAAAAATAGAAAATTTAGCCAGGCATGGTGACATGCACCTGTAGTCCCAGCTACTCAGGAGGCTGAGGCAGGAGGATCACTTGAGCCCAGGAGTTTGAGGTTGCAGTGAGCTATGATGATGCCACTACACTCTAGCTGGGGTAACAGAGCGAGACCCTTTCTAAAAAAATAATTTAAAAAGATATAGCTTCTGAGCAAAGATCAAATCTAGGGAACTGCCAGTAAAACATGGTCTAAAGTTAAATCTCAGAGAGTTAAGCTTGTGCCTCAGAGTATTATTCAGTCAGACAAAAGGTCCTCTAAAAAGATTAAAGGTGTGTCTTTTATCTCTCTCTTTTTTTTCATGAAAAAGAGAGAATGATTCAGAGAGTAGGACCAAGACCCCAGAACATGGAGCTGAGAGCCAGGGAGAATTATTCCCAGGCCTTGAGACTTAAGGAACTTTCAACATTTTCTCAGAAGGATTTCAGAATAAAAATGGACCAGTGACTCTTTGGCACCTGCCATTTCCCCCTTTATGAACAGGAATATCTATAGCCATTATCCTGCTACACCTGTCTCATTATTGTATGTTGGGTGTATGGAGAGCAAGATAAGTTATCTCTTTAGTTGCACAGGTGGAGAGGAACTGTAGTCAAGGAGCTATGCTTAAAGAATTATACCCAAGGAGCCTCAACTGCACCTGGACTTGATTTAGATGATGAGATTCTGGACTTCAAGCTGATGCTGTAATAAGATGAGATTTTTGGTGACTTGGAGAAAAAATAAGTATATTTTGCATGTGGGAGGGACAAGAACCACTGGGGACAGAGGGTGGACCGTGGTAGCTAGCCTCTGAGATAGCCCTCAATTTTCCTGCCTCCTGGTGTTCACACCCTAGTGTAGTCCCCTCCCACACCGTATCACAGGTGGTCTGTGTGACCTATAATAGCATGCGGTAGAAGTGATGGTATATTATTTCTGAGATTAAGTTACAAAAAGACTGCAGCTTCCATCTTGGTCTCTCTCTTCTCTCCTCACTCTTCCCCCTTTTCCTTCTCTCACTCTCTCTCTCTCTTTTCCTGTTGGAAAAGCAAGCTGTCATGTTGTGTGCAGTTCTAAGGAGAAGCCCACCTGGCAGAAAGCTGAGGTCTCTGGCCAACAGCCAGCTAGAAACTGTGTCTTGCCAACAAACATGTGAGTGAGATTGGAAGTGACTTTTCAGCCCTACTTTAGCCTTCAGATGACTGCAGCCCCAGTCTGCAACCTCATGAGAAACCCTGAGCCAGAACCACCTGGCTAAGTCACTCACAGATTACAAAACCTCAGGAACTGTGTGAGATAGTAAAATGTTTGTTTCTTAAAGCTGTGAAGTTTTGAGGTAATTTATTATATAACAATAGATAACAAACGCAGCAGAGCCCAGGAGCCAGGACTGCCCAGCAGAAGCTGGGACCATGGAGAGAGGGGCTGTCCATCTGCAGGTGGAGGGACAAAGATACAGCCAGTACTGGGGACACTGCCTGAGACACAGAGAGAGGGAGAGTAAGACCAGCCTCCTCATGATCCCTTGCCTCCATTGGCCAAACCAAGACACAAGGAATTTGGTAAGGGAGCCTGAGAAATGTCATTTGTAAGGAGCAGCCTCTCGCAATAGAGAACTGAGTAAAGGAAGGAAATGAATCTGAAAACAAACAGACAAATTACCGGCACAACCAAGAACCCTTTTTACAAGGAATTTCCAATAACTCAAACTCCAGTTTGGGAAGCACTGGCCTCAACTGCTCGTCTCCAAATCTCTGCAAGTTCAAATCCTTATTTATTTATTTATTTATTTTTAGAGACAGGGTCTTACTGTGTTGCCCAGGCTGCAGTGCAGTGGCATGATCACAGCTCACTGCAACCTCAAATTCCTGGGCTAAAGATATCCTCTCTTCTTGGCCTCCCCAGTAGCTGGGACTACAGGCATGCACTACTATGCTCAACTAATTTTTAAATTTTTTGTAGAGATGTGGTCTCACTGCGGTTGTCCAGATTGGTTTTGAACTCCCCGCCTCAAGAGATCCTCCCATCTTGGCCTCCCAGAGTGCTGGGATTACAGATGTGAGCCTGCAAGTTAAAATCTTATTCATCAATTACTATTCACTTTAAATGCAAAGTTTGTCTCCACTAACCTTTTCTTACTTGTGACCTGGATTAGCCCCTTATTCTTGCAATTCCACGGCATTTGGTCTAAGCCCTTTTTAGGCATTTTTTAAAACACTAGTTATAGTTATTTATTTTCTGTCTTATCATCTGAGAATTAAAGACCTTCTTGAGGGTCAGATCTATTTCTGATACACTGTTGCTTATTGCTCAATCATCACAGTACCTAGCATAGAACCTTGCACATAGTAAATATCCATATATATTAAGTGAATAAATGAGTGAATAAATATCAAAACCAGTGGTAGAAATGGCAATAAAACTTGAGTACCTTTGTTTATATTACTGTTAAATCCCTTATAAACTCTTGGTGGCATCAAGAAACTCTAAAATAATCTTCCTGTTTTCTTGGCTGGTCACATCTTTTGAACTCCTTTGAGCCTTTCCTGGGGGGAGGGGGGGAAGAAAGGTTTTACAATTTGCAAATCAGTTTGTATCTGGGCAGGGATAAGTAACCTGTGAAACCAAAGTTCTGCGTGGAACTTTTTAGCAGGAGAAGCAGGTTTAAAGAACTACACTTTCAGGCATGGTGGTGTGCACCTGTAGTCCCAGCTACTTGGGAGGCTGAGGCAGGAGGATCACTTGAGCCCAGGAGTTGAGTTCAAAGCTGCAGTGAGCTACGATTGTGCCCCTGCACTCCAGCCTCGGGGACAGAGTGAGACCCATCTGTTAAAAAAAAAAAAAAGAACTGCACTTGTCTCTCTTCTCTCTGCTTTGGCCACTCAGAAAAATCATCTGCTCAGTAAGGAAGGAATACTCAAATAATAAGCATTTGCAAAAGTGATTTTCTCTACTTCCCTACTTTCCTTGTTGATGCCTTGACTGAGGGAATAAATGCAAAACAGAAAGGATGCTTTTAGACAAGCTCCTCTTAATTAGTTCAGGCTTCTTCACTTCCTGCCTGGATTACCACAATGTCCCCAAGTCTCCTGGTATTTTGGTTTCTAAAAACAAACCTTAGTTCCTCATCTCCTGTTCAGAGTCTTTCAATGGTTACTCATTCTCTTCTGGATAAAATCCCAACTCTTCAGGATTTGGCTCTGGGGTTACTTCTCCAGCCAAGTCTTTTCCCACCAAGGGCAAGCTATCCAGTCCTCCCCTTCTTCCTTCAGTGCCTCTCCTTCCCCTCCTCCCTCAGTCTTTTCCTGGCTCAGCCCAACTCATCCTTCAAGATTTAGTTTCAACTGTTTCCCCAGGAAGTTTCTCTTGAGCCCCTCAGGATACATAGGGCTCCTTTAGCTCTACTTACAGACCTCCTGGCCTTAGGAAAGTTGCTCCCTAAACCTCACTATCTCAAGCTAGAAAAACTGGGATAATATAGTAGTACTTAAATCAGAAGCTGTGGCAAAGATACTTAACCCTGTGCCTGACATATATTAAGTGTCACATATTAGGTGTTAAATCATAGCAATTATTTAATACAATCTCTTTATCATTTTTGAGAAAATAGATCCAGAGAGTCCAGATGACTGGGTCAAGTAGAATAAAGACAGGTTCCGATGTTCCAAAACTAGCATCCAAGAAGAAATGAAAAAAAAATTAAAGAAAAAAAATTTTTTTAAAGATGGGGCAGAGGAATGTCTGATTTGTTGATGAAGGTTTACAAACCTAATTTCAAAGTAAGGACATTAGGGGAAGTTGACCTCAAATTTAATGTTATTAATAAAATGAAATACTTGCTGAGACATAAAACTTGAGGTTGAGAATAGATGCTACAGTACTAAGAAAAATGGCATATCAGGGCAACTTTTGAGACAATTTGATGCTTAGAACTGAAGTGTTTCCTTAATTGTCTCAATCTGCTGATTTACTTTTAGGTCTGTTCATTTCTATACTCAATGAAGTAGTCTCTGTACGTTCACTAAATAGAATGGTTTATAACTTCTTAGCCTTTTTTTCTATTGAATTAAGTACAACATTAAACCATTGACATGACCTTAAGAAAAATCAATATTGTCCCTAGGCTCAAGACCACTCACTGTACAGCTTAATTGGTCCTTAGCTTTCAGCTTTTGATTCTAGACTTGTACTATCCAACATAGTAGCCACTAGTCAAACATGGCTACTGGTCACTTGGAATGTGGCCAGTCCAAATTGAAATGTGCTGTAAGTGAAAATACACATGGATTTTGAAGGTTTTACTTAAAAAAAAGGAATGCAAACTATCTCAGTAATTTTTTTATATCAACTACATGTGAAATAATAGTAATTCTGATATACTTAGATCATAAAATAGATAATTAATATTAATTTCACCTATTAATTTTTACTTTTTTTTTTTTTTTTAGAGACAGGGTTTTTCTCTGTCACCCAGGATGGAGTGCAGTGGCACAATCATAGCTCACTGCAGCCTCAAACTCTTGGGCTCAAGTGATCCTCTTTCCTCAGCCTCCCAAGTAGCTAGGACTACAGACATGTGCCACCATGCTCAGCTAATGTTTTAAATTTTTTGCAGAGACAGTCTTGCTATCTTGCTATGTTGCCCAGGTTAGTCTTGAACTCCTGGCATCAAGGGATCCTCCCACCTCAGCCTCCAAAAGTGCTGGGATTACAGGTGTGAGCCACCACACCTGGCCTATTTTTACTTTTTTAATGTGGCTACTGAAAAATTTCAAATTACTTATTTAGCTCTCATTACATTTCTACTGGACAGCACTGCTCTAGACCTTGTGATTTTTCAGAATCTGGTGGGGAACGTCAGGTATCTTTTCCTGGACTTGTCTGTCTCAGGTGATGTAATTCTGTTACCTTCCTGGAGGCTGGGTGGTAGTTTGTAAACTGCTGCCTCCACCATCCCTTTCAGAATAGAACCCCTAAAAGGCTAAAGGAGTTACAGAACAGTTTTAAATGCAGATCACTGCGCCAATCCACATTTCAGAGTGGAAGACAATCGGTGATTATTGTCCTAAGGTGACCTCTACAATTTACCTTAAAGTTTCTGATTGCTTCTCCTATTTTACTTGGATTATCTCTTTTGTCACAACAATTCTTGCATTTAGGTGCCACCATTACATATACATTTTACACATGGGCAGGCAGCTAGCAGTCATGGAGTTTTCACTCGAGTTGGTCTAACTGTCCAAATGCCATATCTAGCAAGATTATGAGCTCCTTGTGTATTCTCTGTCTTGTCGATACATGACCTGACACATACTAGATAATCAATAATTGTGTGTAGTTAACTGTATATGCAGTATGACCTCAACCATGTAGGGCAGCAGTCAGTCCCCAACCTTTTTGGCACCAGGGGCCGGTTTCATGAAAGACAATTTTTCCATGGATGGGGGTGGGATGGGGAGGTGGGGATGATTTTGGGATGATTCAAGCACATTACCTTTATTGTGCAAACCTCTCTGCTAATGATCATCTGTATTTGCAGCTGCTCCCCAGTGCTAGCAACACTGCCTCAGCTCCACCTCAGATCATCACACATTAGATTCTCATAAGGAGAGTGCAACCTATACCCCTCGCATACATAGTTTACCGTAGGGTTTGCTCCCCTATGAGAATCTAGTGCCGTGGCTGATCTGACAGAAGGTGGAGCTTATGCAGTGATGCCAGCGATGAAGAGTGGCTGTAAATACAGAGGGAAGCTTTGTGGCCTGGGGTTGGGGACCACAGATGTAGGGAAAATATATACAGGGAAAAGTCTGGAAGAAAATACACCAAAATGTTAAAAGGTGGTTAATTATGAATAGTGATGTTATGGGCATTTTTGGGAGTGATGTATGTTTTAAAATTTTCATCTTCATACTTTTTGGTATCTTCCAAATTTTGAGAATAAGTGTATACTGTTTTTATTTATTACCATTACTCTTATTTTTAAGTCTCATACAACCCTTGCCTCCACACATGCATAGCCTTCCCCCATTATCAACATCCCCCTGGTGAGGGGGATTGCTACATTTGTTATAATTGATGAACCTACACTGAAACATTATTGTCACCCAAAGTCCATATTTCCCTTATTCTTTAAATCACACAGCATGTTATTTGAACAGAATGTAAGTGGTTACTGAAATGTTCTTTGAGGGCTGACATTGCCCTCTTCTCTTTCCCACCTCCCCATGATATTTCCATTCCCCTATAGTTGGGGTCCCCCTCCTCCACTTTGCTTCTCCATTCTCTCAGTCTTTCTTCTGCTTTTCTCTCTTTCCCTCCCTCTCCCTCCCCCCATCTCTTTCTTCTGCTTTTCTGTCTCGGTCTCCCTCCCTCTTCCTCCATTCTCCTCATCCCTCTCCCCTTTTCCCTCTTCTCCTTCCTCTCACCTTCCTTTCAGTGATCCTCTCTCAGACTTTTTCCTCTGGATTTTCCTCCCTTCTTGTCTCCTGTTGCTCCCTTCTTTTTGAGAAGGTTGACATTCAAATGAAAGGCCAATCAAATGTTACTTCCTACTTGGTAGTTTCAGGCAGATTCTATTTACTGCTGCGGTCCTGAGGAAGGTGTTCCAGTTAAGCAGTGGGGCAATGGGGGACAAGACTTCTAAGGAGGATGGATACCTCTTAGATGAGACGTAGGGGAGGATATTTCAGACTGAGGAAAGCAGCAGAACAAAGATCTGAGGAATCTCTCAGGAAAGAGAGACGAGCAGAGGAGCTCTGACCTCACTGGATCTGGGGATTGCTGTCTTCCGGTGCTGGCACTCAGTTATAAAGGATGCCGACCTCAGTTGATTTGAGCTCCTGGATTGAATTAGTCCTGGTTGTATAATTGACTTTGATATGTGGCCTTTGGATCTAAATTGGGTTTAATAAGATTTAACTGCTTCAAAGGGCTTTATAAGAATTCATTTTATCCTTCAAATCTGATTTCAAATGCTACCTACTTTATGACGCCTTCTCTGGCTTTGATGCTCTTCCTCTGGTGCTCCTATCGTGCCATAGTTGATACATACTGTGTTCAAGCAATTATCCCATTGTATTTTATCTTATTCTGTGGAAAATGCTTCCTTTATTGCCTCTCTTCAGGAATCTTGAGGGACAGGCAGGTATCTTATTCGTATCTGTATCCTAGGCCTAGCACACACAGACCAGGAACACACTCAGTTGAGCCAGCAGGTGCTCAATGATTTTAAAAATTATATTAATAGGTAACATTAAGTGAGCACTGTGCCAAGCACTATACCTCCACTGTTTCATTCACCAGACACTTTAGGAGAAAACTACTTTTATTATCCCTATTTTAAAATAACTGATAGTAGGAGAAATTGATTTGATCTAAGGTCACATTTGATCTAAGGTCAACTAGTAAGTGGCAGAACTTTTTCTACAGGCTTTTGCCTTCAGATCTGGGCTCTTAATCACCACAGATGAACAAATGGATGAATGAGGAATTCTTCTCATTCCATGGCTGAAGCAATATTTTACAGAGACAATTAGGATTTAAAATTATGATAAGTCCTATTTCACTGATTTTTTTTTTTTTAATTTAACCGCCATACCTTGAGGGCGATATGTTTCTAACTTCCGAATCATCTCCTTATTTTCTTTTTGATTTTTTAAAACCAAAACATTAATTACATGACTAATTGTTGATGAACTGGACGCTGCAACAGTTGCCTTCTTGGGTTTAGGTGTTGTTCCTTCACAGAATCCATGCCCGAATCTGCAGTATTCAATTTTTAGGTGTTTCATGCCATCAGTCCTGCTGATGGTTCGTCTTCTAGCCTTAGCACTCCAGCTACACTTTCTGTGGCGCTTGGCAGGGTAGCCACATTCGCCACAACAGGTCGACTTTTTAGGGTGCTAGGCCTTGCAGCCACAGCACAACGTGTGTCTCATGGCGACGCTTTCCAAACGAAGATGTTCCCTTCCACGACGTTCCCTTCCTCATCTCGTCATCTCGCTTTTGTGGCTGAGACCAAAGTGCTGAATCATCTTTTTCTTCTTTCTTTCTTGTAATCATCTCTAAAACTCTCCGGGAAAATGTTTTTAACTCTCACACTGAAGTGTAATCCAGCCAAGAATTGGATGTTTTATGGAGACGAGAACTAACCTTTTATTTCGTTCTTCTTACCATTCATTCATTTTTAAATTTACAAATATCAAGCACGTATGGTGTGCTAGAACTTTTTAGGCACTAGACAGAAGAAAAAAAAAAACAGTCCTGGTTCTCATGGAGATTATACTCTAGTGAAACCTTTACATACACTACTTCACTTGCTCCTCACAATAACCATGTGAGGTAATGATGACAACAATGGTTAACTCTCAACAATGCTTATCTGTGCCAGACACTGGGCTACCTGCTTAGTTTGTATTAACTCATCACAACACGGCTATGAGGTAGGGGGTATGTGTTCCCCATTTTACAGATGAGGAAACCGAGACACAAAGTGGTGACTTACTTGCTCAAGCTTGGAACTCAGGCAGCGTGGCTCTAATTCCCAGGCTGTTAGCCACGGGCTATATCCTTTCCTTTATGTTTCTTCATATCACAACTTTCAGGTGGCTGAGTGCGTCTTGCCTCCATCCAGATGGTCTGACTCCCAAGTCCAGAGTTTTGCGCTACACCCCGGCGGCCTCGTGGAATAAATGAGAATGCCTTGGAATTTCTGTGAATAGTTTCTCTTCCAAAGAATTCAATTTGATTTCCCTGTAATTCTCACAGATTTGTAAAGTGAACCGTCCCGCACTGTAAATTCCCCCGCCATGGAGAAAGATAAGGCTAAGGCCCTGGATCATTTTACACTGGCTGGGGCACCCAGTAGATGGCGCTATCTTAGTAGCCACCAGCTGGCCGCCCCGTCCCCTGGGCTCACCGCCTCGGCCGAAGGCTTCCCGGTCCTCCCTCACTCCCTTCTCTCTCCCCCTCCCCACGGAGCCCGGGCCCACGTGACCTTAAGGCGGCCAATGGGCGAGCGGAGAGGGCGAGCTGGTCCCTGTGGCCGCCATTAAAGCGAAGGGAAAACCCGTGAATTCGGATTAAAGGGGGAAAAACACCGCCCGCTGGGCCCACAAAATGGGGGAGACTACGGCGTCCAGGCGGTGAGGCCGCAGGAGGGCAGACGTTAGGCCGGCTTGGCCCAGGGACGACACGAAGATACAGCCAGAGAATGGTCTGAGCCTGCAGCCGCCGCCACTACCTCCGCCACTGAGGAGACTCCGGGCTTAAGGACATCGCCGCTGCCGGGCCGGGGGCCTGGGCTTCTCACTCGGTTCTCGCCCTTTCCGCCGCCCTGCGGGCGCCTCCTCGCTCAGGAGAACCTTCCAGGGCTTGGGCTCTCCCGTCCCGGACTCGATTTTGATTATTTATTGTGTAATTTATTTTTCTTGTGGAAGGGGCACACATCGCCTCTGTCCCCGAGAGAGGCACGAGCGTCCGCGGGCTCCGCAGTCCGGCCCGCCGGGTGAGCGCGGCGCAGCCCTCCCGCCTCCGGCCCTCGGCCCCGGGCGGCTGGGTGCCGGCCGGGCGGCGGGGGCTGCTCGCGGCGGCAGCGGCGGGGGGGTGGGTGGGGAGGGCGGGCGGCCCGGCGGCCTCCTCTTCCACCGCCCCCCCAACCACCACCACCCCCCCGCCCTCCCCGGTGTCTGTGTTTCTCTCTCTGGTCGGAGGCGGCGGTAATGGCGGATGGTGGGTTGTGGCGCCGGCGGCGGCTGCTGTGAGGGACGATGAGTTCCTCCGTGCCGAACGGGGCCAGCCTGGAAGATTGTCACTGTAACCTCTTCTGCCTGGTGAGTGCCGAGGCCGTGGCTAGCGGGCGGGGAGGGAAGGGGCCGCGGGGGAGGGGGCCCGGGTCTGATCCAGATGCCCGAGTCCCGGGGCTAGGCCCCGCCGGAGCTGGCGCCGGCGCCGGGCGAAGCTCCGCAGCCAGTCTCGGGAGACGGCGTTCGCTCACCCACCGTCCTAGTCTCTGTTTTAGGAGTGTTGACATTTTTCTTGTCTTGCTTCGGACTCTCGCTTTCTCACCGTAGTCTTCAACTTGGGCTCCTTATCCGTCAGGACGCTAACATTTCCCTCTGTGTCTTGCTTAACTGTTGCTTTTCTCCTTATTGACCATGTATCCTTTCTTCACACTTTCCATTATTGCCCCTACTCCTGGCGCCTTTATGCCTCTCCCCGGTAATTTGGTTCCCCTAATAAACATTACCCCAGAACTTAAGCATTAAGTTCTTCGTTTCACATTTTTTTGTATGAGTGAAACACACAAGGTTAGTTACTTCCTTGGGTGACTTCAGATGTTTCTGTAAAAACCAGTAGATGCCATTTCATGTTTTCTTTTTAAACTTTGAAACAGTTTGCCATTTTGACAATTTCTAGCCATATTGCTTTATTTAAAACATTATGTTTTTGTGTGAGTGGAGGGGACTAATGGAGGTGCTGCTGTGGTTTTGCACAAATATTTCTATGTCTGTTTTGCTTGCTTTTTTAGACTGTTTTGAGCAGACTGCTCCTTGTTTTATAGACGTGGAAAGTCTGGGGAAGCTGTACGTAGGGATGACAATTGTGTAGGTTGGCCCAGGGCTGGTAACATTAAGACTTTAAAAAGTACCAACTGTTGCAGATATCTAGTCCTGAATTGGACAATATCGTAGTTTCATCAATGACTTTAAGTTTGGGTGACTTTATTTTTTCATTTTTTCCCCTGTGCTATGAGAAATATTAAAAGAGTATGTGATAGGTAAGTGAATTAAGTGGGCGGAGCACAACTAGTTGGCAAGTGTAAACTGCCAGTCATGTATCAGCAGTTTCATTTTTGGCACCTTATGCTTTGCACCTTTAAATTAGATTAAAGAATTATTGAATTCCCTTTGTCGAATTTCTTTCATGATGCGAAATGGAAATCTTTAATGCACTTCCCCCTTGTAAAGTATGTCGGTTTTCTTTACAGTGTCCATTAATCAGTATCTCTTAAGATGTAGTAAGACTGTACAGCAGGTTTTACATTTCTGTCTTCTCTAACTCAATCTATTTTTGGTACTTTTAGGATCAGCTTCTTTGAAGATAGACTAGCATGAATTGACAGTTCTTTGTGAGCAACTATTTGACTTTTCTTAAAGAGAGTGTGTGATGAATTAACATGGGCTTTTTTCAGAAATTGTTCAGATGTCTCTTCATTAGAGCCATGCTTTCTGTAAACAAGGAATAAAGACCCATGATATGGGGTTGTTAAGAATTAATTTTCAGTTAAAAGTTTGGCAGCAAGGAACAAATGTGACCAGTTAGAATAGAACGAACTAAGGACAGAGGAAAAAAATGTGTACTCAGTGTGTAGTATTAAAGTATATGTTTATATTTAATGTGAAGTTTCTTTTATTTCTACTTGGGACACATTATTGGTTTGCTGTTCAGTAACATGTCAATGTTAATTTTTAACTATTTTTGTTCTTTTCCTTAAACTCTTGGTTGTTGAATTATCAGAGTTACAACGCTTTTTTTGGGTCTTAATTTGCTTTCAATATTTTAAGCATATATTGAAAAATTGTAATGTCTTAACGAAATAAGGGACTTTATATAGAATACTTTTGACTTTGAATGTGCAATGATAAAAAAATCATGCTTTCTTTCCTTCAGGCTGACTTGACAGGAATTAAATGGAAAAGATATGTGTGGCAGGGCCCAACTTCTGCCCCTATTCTGTTTCCTGTGACAGAAGAAGACCCCATTTTGAGCAGTTTTAGTCGCTGCCTTAAGGCAGATGTACTTGGTGTTTGGCGGCGAGATCAAAGACCTGGAAGAAGAGAATTGTGGATATTTTGGTGGGGTGAAGACCCCAGTTTTGCTGACCTTATTCACCATGACTTATCAGGTGACAGCATCTTACCATTTCTAACTAATAATATGGCAACATTGTATACTTGTCACAAAATATCATTTGTATTACAAATTAAGTTTGTTTTTTTTTTCCTTTGTGGAACACTGTTAGGTATGAAGTCACATAAAAATTCAGCTTCATGTTTTATTTCAGCATGATATTTTATTTTATTTAAATTATCCATGTGTGTTATGGCTGGCTTTTTAAGCCTTGACTTTCTCCTTTCACCACCCAACTTCCTTTTTAATAATCTCACAGGTGGTTAGGGCCCAAGGAGGGCATGTTACATTAATCTAAGAAAAATAGGATCTCAGGCAGCCTAAAGTTCCTGACAAAGTCATGTAATACTATTGAAACCAAGTGTAACTCACTTCTGAGTCAATTCTGCCATTGCTGTTTTTTGCATGAATATGGAGAGGATTGTAGGAAGTATCTAGAAATGTAACTTTAGCTTGCCGGGGTTTTTATAAGGCATATAGTTATTTTGTTATTTGTGTTATTACCGTATGAAGGCATATGTTAATTGTGTTATTTTTTCAAAAGTAACTCTTTTAGATAGTGTTCTATCAAAGACTATATTAATGAGACAAGCTGCCAACTTGTTTAGCTTTTATAGGACATGGAGTAATAATCTAAAAGGTTACACAGAGAAAATTTTGTGACCAAGTCAATATGATTACTTATTTTCTTGACTTTTATGACCAAACGTTACTTTAGAAAGAGAAACTGTAGCTCTTTATGTAATTATTGAAACTTGTGTTTACTTTAGACTGTAAGAGACAATGTTAACTGAATCTTTGATAATAGGAATGTAAATTATAAAGTTGTATGCTGCCAGGTACCAAAGACTTCATTCAGCAAGATACTTAGGTAATGATTCTTGATGGGTAAATTTTGGATTTCTAGATGATTTTTTAAAAAACGTGTTCTTAAATTTGAAATTGAATACTATGAAATTTCTGTTGTCCATTTGACCTATAGGATCTATTTTATTTTTTGATGAAATGTAATCCAGGTTTCTGTATCTTAAACTAGTATACTTAGTAAGACCAACATTTGTGTAGGAATGGATGTTACATTTAGTTTTTCGATAATTTGCTTTTTACCTTCAAATGAACACACTCTTCAGTGTTATTTTTGAGAGTGATGCAATTCTTTTATGGTAAAGCTTTCCAGCTTTCCTAATAAGATGCCTGCTGGGGAGTCTAGTTCTTAGTTCTGTGTGTGCAATGTAGTTCTAAATATGTAAAATGATGGGTTTGTGTATATGTGGATATATATATATATATGATATGTGTATATCAGGATATAAAATTTCTTAGTGATTTTAGCAAGATGCTTTCTAATTGTCATGCCAAAAACTAAGCCTGCCAACTTCCTTTTTCTTTCATTGACTTGAATATAGTATTGCAGTTATTTTAATCTGTAAGTGGTCATAAAATCTACCTCACTAAGATGTTTCAGACTGTATTAATGTTAATTAACTATCTATAAACTATTGATAAAACATAATTATTGATAAAACTATGCGGCTGACTTAGGGGTTTTGGTTTTAACAAAGGTGGGCAGAGCATCTGAACAGACTTTTTTTTTAAGATTCCATGCAGTGCATTTTGTAGAATCAAAAATAATTTTAACATATAATATTTAGTTGTACCATGGTAAATTAATATTTTGAAAGTTAAAAGCCTGTTAAAGTTAGACGAGAGCTGTTTTGATGTATATTGTTAAAGTACTATGTGGATTTTTTTGTCTTCTAGGTTTCATGTTATCAATCAGATAACATGATAATCTCTACTGAAACTGGGTTACAGTTTTAAAAATTTCTTTAGTTTAAATTTGGTTTTTAGCATAATCTTCAAAAATGGTAGTACCTGTGCGTAAAAATAGATACTGGTAATTGAATGTGAATGCAAGTGATTTTGCAAGATTAGGTATTAATTGTCAGATTTTGCTGAATGCTATTGAATAGTAAATAACTTTAAAAATTTTATCATAGTGGAAGTGATTGAAATAGTAAACTGAAATACAATTAGTAGTAGTATGTGATCATATTTACTGTTCCAAAAGCCTGTCCTGTGCTGTTTTAGTTTGCACAGTCAGTGGTATTTATACAGTGTTTTAGCTTTTTTTAACTTGTCATTTACTTTAGAATGTTGTTACTTAAATCAGACATATCTTAAAGAATAATAAGGTCTTTTCAGATGGACTATATTTGTCTTGCCCTTTTCTTTGCTCCAGGGACACCGTCTGCCTCCCTTTTGGGGTAATTAGGCTGCCTCTGTCTCTCTAGCTAACCCCTTTTTCATTTCTTCCCATCTGTGGCACTCTATTTCCTTCTTTTAAGCTCCCCTGAGAAGAGAGCAGCTGGACAGTAGGGGTGGCATCAGCTGCTGGAGGCAATCCTGAGTTCCAAGTGGAGGTGTAGCACTGGGGAAAGGGGAACCGGAAGGACCCAGGTGGTAACTAAAAAGCTGGTTAATTTAGCTTGAGCTTGCTCTTCACAGGCAGTGTCCTTCTGTTTGGTTCAGCACCCACCACATCTTGCTACTGAAATGTTTTTGATTATGGTGATAATATTGCCCTTCTTTTTCTTGGTGGGAGGAGGAGGTAAGGCATTCCTTTTTTCAAAGATTAGAATTCTCAGTTTTTCTTATTTAACTGAAACATTCAATAACAAAAGTACAGAATTGCCTTTGCTTAATCCCCTTATCTCCTTTGTGTCATCCATAGTGTATTTTTAAGAATAAACTTCCTACTTCAGGATAGTTGTAGATTTATATAAAAGTTGCAAAGTTAGTATAGTTTCTCTATAACCTTCAGTTTCCTTTATTGTTAACATCTTACATTAGAATGGTATGTTTTTACAATTAATGAACCAATATTGATACTTTATTATTAACTAAGGTATATACTTTATTTGGATTTCCTTTATTTTTCTGTCCTGGGATCCCATTCAGGATGCCACATTACCTTTAGTTGTCATTTCTCCTTAGGTTGTTTAGACTGTGACGGTTCTCAGACTTTCCTTGGTTTTGATAATTTTGACAGTTCTGAATAGTTTGGTCAGGTTTTACCATGCATTTTAAATTTCAGCTTTTCTCTTATATCACTTAAGGTTACTTTCCTTTCAAGTTTAGCTGATGTGTAGAAATGAAATGTAAACTCATTTTATTGCCAACTGGCAAAGATCAGTTATAGCAAACCAAATCTGATTTAATACATACTTTAAACCCTCAGTTACTCATTTTGTAACAGTGGTCAATACTGTTTAGCAAAGTCATTTGCAAAGTCCTGATGATTTTTGTGTCAGAATTTGTGCTAACTAGTATTAGCCTCATGATAATATTTCAGAAAGATATTTGTTCAAAAAAATCTCTTGAACCCCCAAAGCCAAACATATTTTTTTTTACTTTTTGCTCTTCTCTCTAGTAGAATAAGTAGTTGAGGTGATGTCTATGTTTTGATATAAAAAGGATTAGGGAACAAAACATCTTTCAGGTTACAGCTTTTTTTTGAGACAGGGTCTTGCTCTTTCGCCCTGTGTACAGTGCAGTGATGTCATTGTAGCTCACGGCAACCTCAAACTCCTGGGCTCAAATGATCCTCTTGCCTCAGCCTCATTTGTCTATTTTTAGTAGAGATTGGGGTCTCATTCTTGCTCAGGCTGGTCACAAGCTCCTGACCTCAAGTGATGCTCTCTCATTGGCCTCCCAGAATGCTAGGATTACAACCACGCTGCCTGGCCATTTTTTTTTTAAAGTTAAAATTTGTGGCAGACTTTGTTGAGTGGATGTGGGATAGTGGGTGACAGAGATGTAAAATTCGTGATGGGAAAATCTCAGCTCAGTCCCTCTGGTCAAAAGTCTCTGTAGTGGATGGGACTGATTGGTTCTTTTAAGTGTTCTGTTAATTTGCTTCAGAGCAATATTGTTTTGTTTTAATTAGTGTGTCCTTGAAGGAGAAGAGTTTTCTATGTATTTTTATTCTGTGTCCTGACGTTTTTGGAATTTTATTGCTATTGTCATTATTGGCTTTTATTCTTAACCTTAAAACCAAAATAAAAACAAAAACTGCTCTCTCTCCTAAGTTCATCATCTTAAAAAAAAACATAGTTAAGTTAGATTGTGATAAGACTCTTAGAAAACTGATACCTTGAGAACTAAAAAAACAGATTCAGTCAGGGCTAAAAATATTTGTTGTTTTTCCTGGCTCCTGAGGTTTATATACTGGATTTTAGAAATGTGTCTAAATTTCATCATAATGAATACTTCTCAAACTAAGTGGGCTGTTGTTCCAAATTTAATTTTGGGTGCTTTTATTGAAGGTTATTAATTATAGTGGACTTTAACCTTAAATGACAGCTATTAACAGGATCGACAGGTAGATAAACAGCAGCCAATCATAGCAATCCTGTGTAAGCCAAACTAAAAAATTGTTTTGTGTCCCAAGTCGTCTCTAAAGAGAGTTAATTCATTTCTATCTTCTGTTGTAAAATTTACTTCTGGCCCAACTCTTTGTATTGGCTAATCTTCCAGGTGACAACTTCATGTGCTGTATTTCTTCTATGTGCTGTCCTTTTTGACTGAGTGTATCTTTTAAATTTTCAAGTCGAAGATAAAAATCAACATGTTTTCAATTCAAAGTTTTTCAGGATTATAGGTGAATGGATGAGAATGATGTTGCCAACTTAAGGTTCTCAGTAATATTTGTTGAATGAATGGCTTATTAATTATTCAGGACAAACACTAATTTAGCATTTAAGCATTTCTCTTTATTCTTTCAGAAAATATGTGCTATTATCTACCATGTTAATTTTTGACCATTCAGTGTTCATCAGCATATATGACATTTTAATAGTTTAGCAAAATTATATAGGAATCTTTTTTTTTTTTTTTTTGTCTAAAAAAAAAGGATTCCTTTTTTACCAGTTGTTCACTGTGGAGATATTTAAAGATGTCAGTTCTGAGAAAAGTTTTGAATACTAGATGTGTCAGTTTTTTTGGTTTTGATTTTTTTTTTCATTGATAGAGAATTATTTTGATCTGTCACATACTTTGGCATCACTGTAATCTATATCCTCAAAAAATGTGGCAATCAAATTTAGCATTTGAACTTTGTGTTTTTTTCAAATAAGCACTTTATAAAAATTTTCAAGTAACATTGATGATTAAGAGTTCTAATGCTAACAGTAACGAAAAAGTACTAAAAATGAAGAATTGAAACTCTTTGGGCATACACATACAAGAAGAGGAAAATATTTAAACGCATTAAGCGGACTTGTCTATTAGGCTGTTGTTGATGAAATTCAAAAGAGCTCGGTAAAGATTTGCCACGTATTCCTTTCTCCCTCCCCTTGCTATTATAAAATAATGCTGGTGTTGAGATCCAAAGACTCGTTTTAATTAGTGTAAGAGGTGCATGTTACTGTCTCGGGTGGGTTGGTTGAACTTTTTTAGAGACAGGATCTCCCTCTGTTGCCCATGTTAGCTCACTGCAGCCTTGAACTCTGGCTGGAGCAATCCTCCTGCCTCAGCCTCTGGAGTAGCTGGGACTACAGGCACATGCCACAATGCCTGGCTATCTTTTCCATTTTTTCTAAAGACAGACTCTCACTGTGTCAGGCTGGTTTCAAACTCCTGGACTCTGGACTCAGGCAATCCTTCTGCCTCAGCCTCCCAAAGTGCTGGGATTTGAGCTACTGTGCCTGGCCAGGAAGTACTTTGGTTATTACCACATCAAGATATTAGAAGCTTAGCTCAGTAGGCTTCTTGTTTCTAAGTGAACCCACCAAAACAAAACCTTCAGACTTTTCATTGAGCATTATTAGGACTTACTTCCTCAGCAATGAAAAATGAAATTATATTGCTTTAATGGTTGTTTAGTTACTTGCCATGTAGGTGATTTGTGGGTTTTAGGAAACCCCAACAGGTGGTCTGTACTTCTTTGTTTTATGCATAACTCCAATTTAATGTTAATGAAAATTGCGGGCATTTGGGGACATGAGACACACACCCCCCTTTGAAAGCAGGAAGTTCACCTGAGTTTCTCTAGATAAAATTTAGAGTAGTGAAGGAGAATTTTTAAACCACATTCAGTATTGTTAAGTCATTTAATTGTAGGTTTAACTGATACAGATTTTTACAATAAAACTATAAAATTTTCAGAATTTTATGTGAAAATTTATAAATTATTGTATTATAGCTTTTACTACAACGATTTTTTATTTACTGTTTTGGGGAAGAAGACAAATTCATTCCTAAGTTTTTTTTGTTTTTTTGTGAGCGAGTAGAGTGCAGTGGCACCATCACAGCTCACAGCAACCTCAAACTCGTGAGCTCAAGCGATAGTCCCGCCTCAGCCTCCCGTGTGTTGGGAACTACAGGCATGTACCGCCATGCCTGGCTAATATTTTCTATTTTTGGTAGAGATGGGGTCTTGCTTTTGCTCAGAGCTGGTCTTGAATGCCTGACCTCAAGTGATCCTTCTGCCTCAGCCTCCCAGCGTGCTAGGACTATAGGCATGAGCCACTGCACCCAGCCTCCATTCTTAAGTTTTAAATGAATAATTTATTTGAAGTTTATAGCAACTGTACAACTTTGATATGTATAAATTATAACTGTGTGTCTCAGGTCTTTGCTTTAAAATTGACAAGTAGTTAGGAAAAAGATTTTGGGAAGGGCTACTTATGTAGGACAGATGTTACCAACCATTGTGCTTCTTAGAATGTAGGGGATTTTTGAGGTGAAAGATAATAAAAGTAAATGATACTAAATAGATTATAAAGAGGTAAAGAATTGGAAGATATTCCCAACATAATTCTATTGGAATTAAGAACATGTAGCTGGGTGTGGTGGCTTATGCCTATAATCCTAGCACTCTGGAAGGTCGAGGCAGGAGGATTGCTTGAGCTCAGGAGTTGGAGACTAGCCTGAGGAAGAGTGAGACCCCATCTCTACTAAAAATAGAAAAATTAGCCAGCGTGGTGGCGTGAACTTGTAGTTCCAACTGTTTGGGAGGTTGAGGCAGGAGGATCCCTTGAGACCAGGAGTTGGAGGTTGCAGTGAGCTATGATGACACCACTGCACTCTAGCCGGGGTGACAGAGTGAGACACTGTCTCCAAAAACAAACAAACAATAAGTAGATTTGCTGGCAAAATTGAAGCTATATATTTAGTGAAGGTAGCTATGAACTTTATATGACAGAAGTGCCATTTAAAATTTAAGGCTTTAAATTTTTAAATTTCTCCCCTGAGTAGAGGATTCTATACTGAATAGTAATCATGAGAACCATTTGGTTGAAATGAGACCTAGGGTGGCACTGCTTGTTAGACTCTGTGCCAGTAGCTTCCTTTTTATTCATCGGTTAGTTGTAAACTAAGTTATAAAACTATAAAGTGGAGTCATGAATTAAAATGCTGATGGACATGAAATGTTTTGAGTTTAATTATTAACTGGCTAATATTTTTTGGCAGGTTGAATAACTAGAGGAATTAGGATAAAGTAACAAGTGAGCCCCCTTAGAAATTAGCATCGTAGATGTAGAGTACGTTTAATATTTTCCAGGTTATATAAACAAGTGTTCTTTTCATTGATACAGAAACCAAGTCAGTGTGTTCATGATATCATTGCCCTTTTATTAGGTGGAAAAATAATTTTCAGATAATTTAATAGAACGCATGGCAGTCAGATCTTTTATTCCTTGTGGAGTCACTTCGAAACTTGATGTTTTAATGTTTAGAGATACACTGAAGTGATTATCGCTTAATATTCTAGGGTGAAATAGGGTTTGTGAATGCAGAGTTTAAACTGTAACATTTTTTCCTTGGCTCTAAATAGATATAGTGCCACTACTTTTTGTTTCCTTTATTTCTCATTTAGAAGAGGAAGATGGAGTGTGGGAGAATGGACTTTCCTATGAATGCCGTACTCTGCTTTTCAAAGCAGTTCACAATCTGTTGGAACGGTGTTTAATGAACCGGAACTTTGTACGTATTGGCAAGTGGTTTGTAAAGCCTTATGAAAAAGATGAAAAACCTGTAAATAAAAGGTGAGTTATTTTATTTAAATTTTTACTTGGTATTTCTTTAGGTTTGTTAATTCTTATGGCTTTATAGAGAATGTGGAATAAAACAAACTAAATATCAGTACAGACATATCCAGGAGGTTAACTTTGGCAAAGTACTGTAAGTATTCAGTTTTCTTTGACCACTTTTTACTCCCATTTACACATTCTAAGAATTTTCTTGCAGCTGGGTGCAGTGGCTTGCACCTGTAATCTGGCTACTGCAGAAGCTGAGGCAGGAGGATCACCTGAGCCCAGGAGTTTGAGACCAGCCTGAGCAACATAGGGAGATACAGTCTCTACAAAAAATAGAAAAATTAGCTGGGTATGGTGGCACACGCCTGTAATCTCAGCTACTCGGGAGTCTGAAACAGGAGGATTGCTTGAGCCCAGTAGTTTGAGGTAGCAGTGAACTGTGATGATACTACTGCACTCTAGCCTGGGCAGCAGAGTGAGACCTTGTCTCAAAACAAACCGCAAAAAAACCCTTCTTTTTTCTTGCAGTGGGAATAGGCTGTGTTTTAATACAGTGTCCTAAATTTTGATTTGGGGTTAATAGAGAACATGTGGGATGAAAGCAGGGGCTTATGCATGGAAGTATCCTTTTTTTAATACAAGTGGAAATATATGCACAGTACTCTGATGTTAAAATTAAGTAATATTAGCACCTATTAAAATGGTGATCTGTGGTTATGTTTTGGATTGAGTTAACCCTTCTCATTCCGAGTCTCTCAGTTTGCTTTAATCAAAGTAATGTAAATTTGTGTTTTTCTATATAAGACTCTTGGAGAGTTTATAATTTTTTAAACATTGAATTAAGCAAATTTATGGTACTAATTAGTAGGTGGAGGCACAGGGGACTTAAGGTAGATACCTTCTTTTCCTGTGCAATTAAAAGCTTCAGGTTACTTCAGTTCTCTATGATTTAGATAATGTAAGGCATAGTCTGTTAGAAGATAAGTCTGAAACAGTTGTTGAATTAGGCTTCAAGAGAGATGAACCAGAGGATGAACCAGTGGCAAGTAAGATGGGATGGGGGGAAAGAAAATTAAAGGGAACTTAATAGTTTTTCCTGAAAGATGTGAGAGGATATAAAGTAAACATTTGGTTGAGATTGTAGTCATTGTTGAGGTACCACCTTTCATGTCATTTTATGGACTTTTTTTTCATGTGCACCTGGAGTTTTTTTTTTTTTTTTCTTTTCAAACTTTCCTTTTTAGCTTTAATAGACAGGTGAATAGATAAGCTTAGAGAAATAAAGTTTCTTTCATTTTTTTCTCTTTGAAAATTGACACTGACGTTTATTGTTAACAAAACAATTATGTAAGTTAGGAATACATTTAGCTGCAACAACAGAAAAATCTAACTACTGGTAGGAGTTGATTTTTTTCAATAGCAAAGAGTCTGGAGCTAGATAGTTCAGTATTGGTGTATCTGTTCAATAATGTCCTCAAGGAGTCAAGGTTCCCTGTAGTTCTTTGCTCTCCCGTCTTTAGTATTTAGCTTTTATCCTTATGGTCCCAGTGGGTGTTGTACCTTGAGACAGGCAGGAAGAGGAAGGAAGGGAGGAAGTAAGAACAGGTGGCACCTGGGTGAGTAAGTAGATTCTTTTCTGGAAACTTTAACTGACATATCATTGGCCATGTTAAGAGAAACAAATATCTTTAATTTGGGAACAAGCCACTCTGAACAAAACAAGGCTTTTGTTAGCAAGAAGCAAGGGGTAATAGATATTAGATAATTAGAAGTAGAAAATGCTTGGCGAGGTGGCTCACACCTGTAATCCAAGCACTTTGGGTGGCTGAGGTGGAAGGATCACTTGAGGCCAGGAGTTTGAGACCAGCCTGGGCAACATATTGAGACCCTGTCTCTACAAAAAAATTTTAAAAACTAGCCTGGTGTGGTGGCATTGCACCTGTAGTCTCAGCTGCTTGTGAGGCTGAGCCAAGAGGATTGCTTGAGCCCAGGAGTTTGAGGTTGCAGTGGGCTGTGATGACGCCACTGCACTCTAGCCAGGGTGACCGAGTGAGACTCTGTCTCAAAAAAAAAAGTGGAAGTGGATATTGGGTAGGCAGTTAGCAATATCTGCCATATACATTTATATGGTTTTAAGAAGTCAAGCAGATTACCAAGATTTAAAATGAAAACCTGCAATGCTGAGCCTCAGCTAATAGATTTACTCCTCAGAGGCAACCACCTTTCAATTCTTTTTACTGTTTCTTCTAATTTACCTGTTTTAAAATTTTGAAGCAATTAACATTATTATTCTTGAGTTTTTAGTTATTTCAGTTATTCAGGATTAATCTATGGACTTCCCTTTTTCTTCTTTTTTTCGTCATGACAGCCTAACATTGAAATTCTCCCTTTCTATTAAAGGTTTAGATCTCTTGCTTCCCCCTGCCCCAAACACTTGGATATTGATGACACTGTTTTTTTCTTTTTTGAGATGGAGTCTTGTTATGTTGCCCAGGTGGTCTTCAATTCCTGGGCTCAAGCCATCCTCTTGCCTAAGCCTCCTAAGTAGATGGGACTAGAGGCATGCCCCACTGTGCCCAGCTGACATTGGCACTCTTGCACACACTCTTCTCCCCTCCCCTCTCCCTTTCCTTATTTTGTCAATATATGAGTTTTGATAAAAACAATATTTATACTATTCTAATTTTATAAATATTATTTGTAACTGAACCATATAGTGTATTAGGAATACATTCCATTTCTTGTACATCTTTTTGTTTTCCCAGGTGTTAATGGTTATGTCTTTTTCACTTAATTATCTATGTAAGAGGTTGGTCAGCTATCACTCTACAGGGCAAATATAGTTTGCCACCTGTTTTTGTAAATAAAATTTTATTTTAACACAGCCATGCTTATTCTCTGATGGATTGTTTTACAGCTGCTTTCGCACTAAAGCAGAATTAAATAATTGTGACAGAGACACATGGCTTGCAAAGTCAAAAATACTTAGCCTGAGATATTTACCGTCTTGCTCTTTACAGAAAAAGTTTGCTAACTCCTGATCTGTGTACCTATTGGGAATTTATCCCTAGACTATCTACGAGAAGTATAAATCTCCCCTCCCTCCCTTTAAGGACTTTGTGTAATATATTCGTTTCTTTTTTTCCCTCTTGTTAATTAATATCCCTGTTGGAACCCTTCATTCTTCTTTTCCAATTTGGACTAGTTGTTCTCTAGTCCTGTTTCACAGTATCCATGTTGGGAATTCCCTTTGCTTTTCTATCCATGTTGGATCTCTCATTTCTAAGATCTCATTTCTCCTTTTTTTGATCTTACTTACTATTTTAGGTGGTGCCCATCTATCAGAAGTTTCCCGAAAGTACATGGGAAGTAATACTTTGGAGATTGAATGTCTGAATTACCTTCTTTTCTACCCTTATAGTTGATCAATACTTTTGACTGGATATAGAATCTAGGATTAGCAGTCATTTTCTCTTAGACTTTTGGGCACTATTGCTGACTACAAGTTCTGTGTATGTGAACAGCTTACGAAGTTGTGGGCTTTACTAGGGTGCAAGGTTGGGGGACCTGGCCATTTTTGTTGGGTGCCTGTCATCCACCTCTCTCCAGCTGTATGCCCCACCGCTCTGGTTCCCCACACCCGACTCAAGTTAGTCAGTTTTCCCAGAGGAATCTTTTCAGTTTCTTGACTAGAGGGTATAAATAAGCTTGAGTGCCAGTATTTAGGGAGCCTACTGGGGAAGGGAGGTTGGGGTGTCACTTATATAGTGTTTAGATTTTCACTTAATCTTTCATTTAAATACATCACCTCAGCTATATCCAAGTGTCCTGTGTCCCTCTGTTTCAACCAATTCAAAGAGTGAACCTCTAGGTTTTTCACAGATCTGGAAGAAAGTGAAGAGACTGTAAGATTGTAGAGTGAATCCAAAAGTCTAACTTTTATATTTAAACTTACTTCCTTCTGTTTTCAGTTATACCTATATATCTACCTTCAGAGATAATATCAGTATCTTCAACTTCTGAGCCTTTCTGGGATCTGTGGTTTGACTCAGCTTGCATCTTGGCTCCTTCCTTTTGCCTTTATCTAAGTCCCTTACGATTTTTGCCTTTGCTTGAAAGCTTATTTTATGGCTGTTTCTTTTCTTTCTCTTTCTTTTTTTCCTTCCTTTTCCTTTTCCCTCCCTCTCCTCTCCTCTATCCTCTCTTCTCTCCTCCCCTCCCGTCCCCTCCTCTCCTCTGTCTCACTCAGTTGCCTGGGCTAGAGTGCGTGGTGTCATCATAGCTCATTGCAACTTCAAACTCCTGGGTTCAAGCAGTCCTTTTGCTTCAGCCTCCTAAGTAGCTAGGACTATAGGCTTGTGCCGCAATGCCCAGCTAATTTTTCAGTTTTTTCTGTAGAGACAGGTTGGTCTCGAACTCCTGGCCTCAAGCGATCCTCCTGCCTTGGCTTTCTAAAGGTGTTAGGATTACAGGCGTGAGCCACCACGCCTGGCCTGTCTCTTTTCTTTTGCTGTCACTTTACCATTCTCTTCATTTTCCCCCTGCCCTTTGCTATCTATATGCAGTGGTTTTCATGAGGAAGTAGAGATAAATGAATATGTTCAACAAGCTATGCAGGGTACTGGAAGTGTTTTTCTTTACGAAAAGCTCATAATCAAAGATACAACTTTTTTTTTTTTTTTTTTTTTAGACAGTGTCGCACTCTATTGCCTTAGGTAGAGTGCTGTGGCATCAGCCTAGCTCACAGCAACCTCAAACTCCTGGGCTCAAGCAATCCTCCTGCCTCAGCCTCCCAGGTAGCTGGGACTACAGGCACGTGCCACTGTGCCTGACTACTTTTTTCTATTTTTAGTTGTTTGGCTAATTTCTTTCTATTTATAGTATAGACAGGATCTTGCTCAGGCTGGTCTTGAACTCCTGAGCTCAAGCAATCTTCCCGCCTCGGCCTCCCAGAGTGCCAGGATTACATCAGTGAAGATACAACTTTTAATTGGAGATTTCCGTGAATCCAACAGATTTTTCTTGTTATTTAACCATGTAATTGAGCACTAGTATTTTTCCATGGGCTGACCCATTTAGGAGGGGAGCTATATTCAGATTGTGTTTTATTAGCAAGGTGTTACCAGAAATAGTATATGCTCTTTTGAGATACTCCTAAAGCATAGTTGTGCAAAAACTGACTTTACCCAGGAGAGGTAAATGCTGGTCCTCAAATCTCTTTTTTATAGGAACTTCCTTACCCTCCCCTCTCCCTTTAGAAAAGTAAGTAGGAAAAAAATCAAGCAGCTAAGTCTTTTAGTTATGACTTGGGACTTCCTTTCTGTTGAATTCAGTGGAATGATAGATAGAGGAGGTAGATAAAGATTGATTATAAATTAATGTGTTTCTAGACCATTATGAAGCAGATGCATTATATATACTATTTTTGTTTACTGATAAATTCACTTTTGGTTAAACTGGTATGAACGTTCTGAAAAAGAATAACAGAGTTGTCAAGGAAGAATATTTTTGCTGCAAAACTGGTTTGAACTGAGCAAGGGACAAACTATAATATTCCTTGTCTTACATGTACTTAATTATCTGTTTAACCCTAATAGTCTTTTTTTTTTTTTTTTGAGATAGAGTCTTGCTCTGTTGCCTGGGCTAGAGTGCCATGGCGTCAGGCTAGCTCACAGCAACCTCAAACTCCTGGGCTCAAGCAATCCTTCTGCCTCAGCCTCCTGAGTAGCTGGGATTACAGACATGCGCCACCACGCGTGGCTAATTTTTTCTATATAGTTTTAGTTGTCCAGCCAGTTTCTTTCTATTTTTAGCAGAGACAGGGTCTCATTCTTGCTCAGGCTGGTCTCTAACTCCTATGCTCTAATAATCCACCCGCCTCGGCCTCCCAGAGTGCTAGGATTATAGGCCACCATGCCGGGCCAACCCTAACAGTCTTTAGGGACTGAAAGAGTGGAAGTGGAATCAAATTCCGGTGATACAGCCTGGTTACCGGTAAATAACCCTTCCACTACAAGGATAATTGCTTACTAGAACAAGCCAGTTTTCAGGTAATCGGTTAAAAGAATGACCAGTGTTTTGTCTTGAATAGTTTAGGTACTTCCTACATTGCAGGGGACTGGTCAGATGACAGTCACTGAGTTTTCTAGTGAGAACACAGATAGGTAAATGGGCTATAATAAGTGTCAATGACTTACTGTAGGTTTTAGTCTTTCAGTAAAAGACTTTCCAAACTTGCGATGTTTAAGAGTACATCTGAGTAAGATTATTTTGAACTCTCTTAAGTTTGTGTTTGGTTAAACTTTTTGTCATATTAAATCTATTATCACCATTTAGCTGAGTGGGCAATTAAGTTTATTTATGTAGCGAGAGTTTGAAATTCTTCTAGGATAGAAGGATACTAGTAAGGAATTCTTTTTTTCTATAGCTAGTCCAGTATCTTACAGGATGTATTGACAACTGGTTTGCTAAGTGGCAGATGAGATTGTATATGAGGGAAATATGTTAATAGGGAGCATGTTTGATTTTAGCATATACTTTAATCTTACCCCATTCCCTTAACTACAGACATAGCCATATAATTAATTTCTATAGAAAAAAATACACTGCTGAATTGATAAATCTTTTTGATATCTTTACTCTATGTAAGATAGTTATCCATCCTGATTTTTTTATATATACACATACACACATACACACATATACATACATACATATTTTGAGACTGGGTCTTCTCTATGGCCCAGCCTCATATAGTTCATTACAACCTCAAATTCCTGAACTCAAATGATCCTCCTGTCAGATTCCCAAAGTGCTAGGATTATAGATGTGAGCCACTGTACCTGGCCTTCAACCCCAATTTTATTCTATTAATTTATTTTTTTGAGACAGAGTCTCACCGTGTTGCTTGGGCTAGAGTGCAGTGGCGTCATCGTAGGTTACTGCAACCTCAGACTCCTGGGCTGAAGGGATCCTCCTGCCTCAGCCTCCCAAGTAGCTGAGATTATAGGCGTATGCCCAACTCACTTTTTTGTATTTTTTTTTAGAGATGAGGTCCCACTGTGATGCTCAGGCTGGTCTTGAATTCCTGGCCTCGAGTGATCCTCCTCGCTCAGTCTCTTGAGCCGCTGGTAGTACAGCTGCTGGCCACCAAGCTCAGCTTTTTTTTTTTTTTTTTTTTTTTAATTCATTTTGCAAAGATGAGCTCTTTCTGTGTTACCCAGGCTGTTCTCAAAAGTCCTGGCCTCAAGTGATTCCTATTATGTTTTTTAAGTATTTATTTCCTCTCTTCCTGTCTTGTAGTGTAGCACTGTGCAGTGGAAATACGATGTGAGCCACACGTATAATTTAAAGTTTTCTAAGGCTGGATGTTGTGGCTGGTGCCTGCAATTGTAGCACTTTGGGAGGCTGAAGCGTGAGGATTGCTTCAGCCCAGGAGACCAGCCTGGGCAAGATGGTGAGACCCAGTTTTTACAAAAAAATTAAAAAATTAGCCAGGCATGATGGTGAGCGCCTGTAGTCCTGGCTACTCAGGAAGCTGAGGCAGGAAGATCATTTGAGCCCAGGAGTTTGAGGCTATGGTGAGCTATGATCAGCCTGGGTGACAGAGTGAGACCCTGTCTATTTATGTTTATATGTATAAAATATATATATCACAGTTCTAGGGCTGTAAGCCCAACTGAACTTGGTAGTGCTTATTGGTAAAAATTTCTTCTATGTGGTGAACCCTCCTCAAATTTTATACTAAATCGACAAGTGTGCTCTAGAATCTCAAAGGCAGGAAGAGCCCCATACCTTATGCCAGGGTACCCACTATCTGTTAAGTTGGGCGTAGTTACTTCAGCAGCCTTGATGTATCTTTATATTTTTTCCCTTTATAGTCTATTCTGTTTTTTTCTTAATGTCTGTCATCAAGATTACTGTTTATCATTTCTGAAATCTTAAGTGATAATATAATAGTACTTATGGCCCATGGCATTTCTCTGTGGTGCTTGAGTCATTAGGATTTACGTGATAGTCTTCCATATTATCAGGCTTTCCAAAAACATTTCTGAGAAAAATTAAATGCTAAAAAGATCTTCTTTCTCTTTTTTTTTCTCCCTATTGAGATTTCTTTTAAACCACAATTTCTTACTATGTTTCTTACTGTAGACTCATACAAATCTGTCCAAGGTCACACTGGCTACCAAGTGTTTGAGCCGGATTATGGGGCATGAAAAATATGAGACAGATCGTGGACCCTGTAGACCAATATATCTCTTACACCTATGTCTTTTTAAAATGATAGGATATAGTAAAAACAGAATACTGAAAAACAACAGTAAAAAGGAACACTTTCAGAGCACATGAGGTTGTAAACCAGAATAAGAATGTTGTTGCTTTCTAAGTATTCTTTACTGTATAGTACAGGTAATATGTTCACTAAGTGAGCACAAATATATATAGAATTCACAGGTAAGGTATAATCTTCTGGATTTTAATATAGTTCTTTTGTTCATGGAGATATGTTAATACCTGATATTGATAATATAAATTTAAGAATTAAAAAAAGTTACTTTGAAGATTGGAGACACGTAGATTAATGCAGTGGTTCCCAAATTTGTCTGCATGTGGGAATAACCTGGAGAGTTTGAAAGAAATTACTGATGCTTATATCTTAACCTGGGGCTGTGGCCTGGGCTTTGGGATTTTTTTTTTTTTTTTTTTTTTTTTGACACAGAGTCTTGCTCTGTTGCATGGGATAGAGTGCCGTGGCATCAGCCTAGCTCACAACAACCACAAATTCCTGGGCTCAAGCGATCCTCCTGCCTCAGCCTCCCAAGAAGCTGGGACTAGAAGGATGTGCCACCACACCTGGCTAATTTTTTCTATTTTTAGTTGCCCAGGTAATTTTTTCTATTTTTAGTAGAAACTTGCTCTCCCTCAGGCTGATCTCACGCTCCAGACCTCAAGCAATTTTTCGGCCTCGGCCTCCCAGATTGCTAGGATTACAGGCATGAGCCACCGTGCCTGGCCTGGAATTTTTAAAAGATCCTAATGTAAGACAAGTTTGGAAACTGTTGAGTTTGTGGAATAAAAATAATGTAGGAATTAAGATAAGTAGGGTTTTTTTATTGTTGTAAAATACATATAACATAAAATTTACAGTCAGTGGCATTAAGTACATTCATGTTGTTTACGTCCATCACCACCGTGTATCTGCAGAACTTTTTCATCATCCCAAACCGAAAATCTACCCATGAAACAATAATTCCTCATTTCTCTCTTCCCAAGCCCCTGGTAACCACCATTCTGTCTTCTTCTATGAATTTGTCATATAAGTGGAATCATACAATATTTGTCCTTTTGTGTCTGGCTTATTTCACTTAGCATAATGTCTTCAGGGTTCATTCATGTTGTAGCATGTGACAAGATTTCGCTTCTTTTTAAGGTTAAGTAATACTCCATTTTATGATATACCACATTTTGTTTATTCATTCATCGATGGACATGTGGGTATGTTTCCACCTTTTGGCTATTGTGAATAATGCTGCAATAAACATTGGTGTACAAATCTCTCTTCAGATCTCTGCTTTCAGTTGTTTTGGGTATGTACCCAGTAATGGAATTGTTGTATTATACGGTAATTCTAAGTTTAAAGATTTGAGGAATCTCTATTCAGTTTTCCACAGTGGCTGCACTATTTTCCATCCCCAATGGCAATGCAGGAAAATTCCAATTTCTCCACGTCCTGACCAACACTTGTTTCCTGTTTTTTAAAAAATAATGACCATTTTTGTGGATGTGAAGTGGTGTCTTATTATGTTCTTGATTTGCATTTCCCTAATAATTAGTGATATTGAATGTCTTATGTGTTTATTGGCTATTTGTGTATCATTTTTGGAAAAATGTCTGTTCAGGTTCTTTGCCCGTGTTTTAATTGGTTGTTAGGATAACTAGGATTTTAAGTCAGCATTCCCTTTAACTAGTTTTATGATTTTAAGACAAGCTATTTGACCTCTTTGTGCCTCAAATTTCCCACCAGCAAAATGGGATATCATTTTTCTGTAGCTTCCAAATACAAATGCTAAAAATAGATTAGATGTGGCACTGCCTAGTGCAGTGTATATATTGAAGTGTTGCTATTAGAACAACTCACTTTAATCTTTAAGCATATTTTCATTTTCTGTCTCAGAAATAAACACTCTTTTGTTTAATTTGAGTATTTAATTGAGGAACATTTCTTTCTGCAACAGAAGATTGTTCAGGTTTCATTTGTAAAATTCTGCCTCATACCTTTTTCTTTTTAATTTTTGTTTTTTTAAAATTTTACTTTATAATTTTATTTTTCCCTGCTGTACATGAAACTGCATTACCTCATACCTTTTGTTTTGGATATTACACTGTGAACTCCTGGAAAACATTGGTATTCTCTACAATTCTTAATGTTACCTAATAGTACCTTCGGCTGTCATTGTAGTTACATGTATTCGTTTTAACTCTACTTTTCTAAGTGTTAATTATCAAAATTGTTTAAGACAGTGTTATTAGTGATAACATTTCTCCTTGAAAGAAAAGCCATTCTGAATTTAGTATGCCCATATTTCTTAACATTCTCTTTGTCTTATAATATTCTCTGACTTGGGAGGCTAAGGTAGGAAGATCACTTGAGCAGAAGAGTTCAAGGCTGTATGACACTACGATTGTGTGCCTGTGAAAAACAACTGCATTGCAGCCTGGGTAACATAGTGAGACCCTGTCTTTTTTTTTTTTTTTTTTTTTTGGTAAAAGAATCTCGCAATTTTATCCCATATTTAGAATAATTTTTCTCCAATATCATGTACTCAGTTTATTTTAAATCATTTTATATTACAATAAGATCAGACTATATTGGGATAATACGCTAGCAGTATAGGAGGTGATGTTTTTTTCTTTGATCATAGACCACTGGGATTGAGTTCCTGGCAAATAGGCCAGTGTAGAAAAACAGTGGGAACTGAGGGCATTAGTCACTTGGTGTTTTGTATTTTATTTTATGTTTTTTAGAGACAGGATCTCGTTCTGTCACCCAATCTGAAGTGCGGTAGCCTGCCTCATCATAGCTCACTACAACATCAAACTCCTGGGCTCAAGCAATCCTCCTGCCTTAGCCTCCCAAGTAGCTGGGACTATATGTGCACACCACCATACCCAGCTAGTTTTTTTTTATTTTTCATACAGACAGACTCTTGGCTATGTGACCTAGGTGCTAGTCTCAAACTCCTGGACTCAAGTGATCCTTCTGCCGTGGCCTCCCAAAGTGCTGGGATTACAGGCATGAGCCACTGTGCCCGGTAGTCACTTGGTTTGATTTTGCACTTTGGAATATTGGGTTTTTACAAAGACCCTTTGGAGACAAATTTATCACTTTACATTAAAAAGCCAAATTTTCTTTTGTGGTTTAAAAGTTAAAAGTGCTCACTGGAAAGGCTATTGGGGAAATTGAAAAATAGCCTTTATGATTTTTGAACATACCAGATTAAATTCTTCCTAAATAATATTTAAGAGAAGTTGAGTTAATATACTTTTTAACATTTCCCATATTATAATAATCTTCAGGAAAAGAGATTTTTAGCACATTATTTTTTTTCGTCATGAGAAAAATTTATCTCGAATCTTTTTATTCCCTTTTTTTTCTTGTATGAAAAGAAGTATAGTCGAAAGCTATGTTTTTAAGAACTCTACTGTACTGATAAAAGGAGTAGTAGATATGAGGATATGAAATTCAGGTCTCTTATCCTTTTTGTCTTTTAAAGATAACATGAGACTGTCTTAGGTTATTGCTTTTATTTACAAATATTCTTGGAAGTATTTGCAATTCAGATTTTAAAATTTGCTATTCAGTTACGAAGTAAACAGACAGCTTTCATAATCACTTCTGTAGCATACTTACTTGATCCCTAAAGTTAATCAAATTAAAATTTCTCTACATAATAAGTTAATCTTGCTTGAGTCTCTTCCTTCTTTTCTTCCCTTTTTCTTTCTTTCTTTCTCTTTTTCTCTTTCTTCTTTCTTTGTTTCTCTCTTATTTTTCTCTTTCTCTTTCTTTCTTTTTCTTTTTCTCTCTTTTTTCTTTTCCTTTTCCCTTTCCCTTTTCAACCTTTTCCCCTTTTCCTTTTTCCCTTTCCTTTCTCCTTTCCTTTTCTTTCCTTTCTTCTTTTTTAAGAGTTGGGAATCTTGCCCTGTTGCCTAGGGTATAGTGCAGTGGCTAGTCACAGGCAAGATCATAGCATGGTACAGCCTCAAACTCCTGGCCTCAAGGATCTTCCTATCTCAGCCTCCTGAGTAGCTGGAACTTCAGGCATGTGCCGCTACACCCAGCTCTTCGATAACAAATATTTTCCTTGACATAGTATTTTTAGTTAGTAATTCCCCTTTAAACTCTTTTTAAAAATTTGTCCTTTCTACCAAGACATGTGTAAGTCTTTTATAGCTGCCTGAAAAACTTGTAAGAAGCTTGTAATATTGAAAAATAGTCATTCTGGCTTGTTGAATATTGATTTTATTTATTCTTTAAGTGTTTAGCATTTTGTCTTGGTTTTAGACTCTTATATCCTTTATTATAGTTAAGTATGAAAAATGCTTTGAAAATTGATTTCTACCTGTTGAATGTCAATACATATAACGAACATGATGGGCATATAGTTCTCAGAAATTAAATATTAGTGGCTTGCTAAAATAAAAATATGGTTTAGAGATTGTTACGTCTTTATATGCTTTATAACTCAGCCTTAACAATTATTGAGGCTGGATGTGGTGGCTGACGCCTGTAATCCTAGCACTTTTGGAGGCTGAGGCAGGAGGAATTCTTAAGGCCAGAAGTTTGAGACCAGCCTGAGCAAGAGCAATACCTCATTTCTACAAAAAATAGAAAAATTAGCTTGGCATGGTGGTGTGTTTCTGTAGTCCTAGCTACACAGGAGACTGAGGCAGGAAAATTGCTTGAACCCAGGAGTGTGAGGTTGCATTGAGCTATGACGATGCCACTGCGCTCTAGCCCAAGCAACAGAGTGAGACCCTGTCTCAAAAAAAAAAAAAAAAAAAAGTTCAAGTATATAGATCGCCTTGTTAAGACATTCTGATGGCATCCTGTGCTTGATTTTTTGTTATAGCACTTAACATAGTGGTAATCAGTTGTGTGCCTAGCACAGTGCCATGGACTTAACTTAAAAATATTTGTTGAATAAAAGAATAACACTTGGCTTTTACTTGGTGGCTTAGTATATAGTACATATAGATCTGAATATAATGCTAAGTTTAATGCAGAGTTCTTTCAAATGTGTGTGTGTGTGGGTTTTTTGATTTGTGTTTTGAGCATTTGGAGTTAGGTTTCTATTTGGTAGGTTTTTTGTGTGTTTTGCAGTACAGGTACCTTACCATTGCTGGAAAATACTGCTGAATAGCAATAGTACAGTTGAACTTCTTTAAATGAGCAATAGCAATGGTTTGTTTCTGTGTGGACAGTTTTCAAAGTTGTTATTAGTTAATAGTTTCTTTACTCATCTTGATGGTTATTTTAGATTTATACCCTTTTTACCAAAGCACATGTGTATAAGTCTTCATAATTCCTCAACTCATAGTTATTCCAATAAAATTAACATTTTATTCAGAGGAGCAACAAGCTTAATAATTTTTCTCTTTTCTATTAAAAACTATTGGTCAAATGCAGTGTGGTACCTTGGTTAGGATCCTGGCACAGAAAAAGAGCACCAGTGGAAAATCCAATTAAAGATTGGAGTTTAGCTAATAGTAATCTGTCAACGTTAATTATATGTCTGACAAATATAGCAGGTTCTAAGATGTTTGTAAATGTTCGGGGACCTAGCCAGGTGCAGTTGGCTCATGTTTGTAATCCCAGCTACTCAGGAACTCAGGGTAGGAGGTTTGCTTGAGGGCAATAGTTCAAGACTAGCCTAGGCAACATATCTAGACCCTCTCTGAAAAAAGAAAAAACCAAAAAAACACTAGAGGGAATTGGGTGAAGAGTATATGGGAATTCCATATGCTATCTTTGCAACATTTCTGTAAATTTAAAATTATTCATAAATAAAAAGTTTATTAAATAAAAAAAACTATTGGAGTGAGGAAAGATATATAGTAATCATTGGTAAATGTATAGAATCCATAATTTTTTTAACAATTAAAAAATTTTAATATAACTTAAGCAGAACAGAATGGCATTATAAATTTTTAAAAAATCAAGGATTCCTGCTTAAATACCTCAATCCCATTCCCAGAAGTAACCAGGTGGTTTTGTTTTTTATTTTTTTTGTTCTTCTGGTGGTTACTGCCATAATTCCAGAGATACTTATACTACCTCTTGGCCTTGATTTATCCACTTTGAATAATGTCTACTGTTTCCTTATCATGGAAGATAAGATTTATTTTATTAGTTTTATTATTTTTAGTTTTTCTGTCACTTTAATTTTAAAATTTTATTTCTATTTAAATTTTTTTTTAGGCTAGTCAAGTACAGTAGTGAAAAGAGATGAAAGAGTAGAACAAAGACTTTGAACTGATAGTGAAAAATCAATTGAGATAGTAGTGTATTACCTCTGGACCAATCCCTGTCAGTTACTTATATAACTTGAATAATATGCTTAAATTCCATTTTCTTATTCTATCAACTTTAGACGTTATCTATTGACTCCATAACATATATAAAATGAAGAAATTCTCAGCTCTGTGTTGGTGTTCACCTCTTTTCTACCATCTATTTTCCTACTTTTGTTAACTCTAGCATTACTTTTATTATAACTTTATTTAAATTCATTATGCCTTGCCTTGTCCAGAAAAAATTTAAGAGGGCTTATACATATATTCATCAGGTTTTAAGTTGATTAATGGTCATAATTTAAAGAACTGGTTCTTTAAGATGAATTTTTAAGATAAATGTGTGGAAAAGGAATAAAAGTGGTTCTTCTCAGGGTACAATCTCCTTCCCTTCTCAGCTACTTGATGTTTCTAAGTTGTATCTTCAGGATACATCTGTTGTCTTTGGAAACTTTTATTTTGCAACCTGTATACCTAGCTATACCTAAATTTCATAAGATATACTATTTTGCATATATCCTTGATTCTAGGATGGCTTCAACTGTAAGATCTATCTTTGCTTTAAAATAACTTCATTGGTTGGCAGGGGGATACATTAAGTGATTCATTATATACAGCCCAATTACAGAAGTAATAAAATGAAAAAATATATTTATATTTTCTTATAGAAAAGAAAAATATGCAAAAATAAAAATTCAGTCACTTTCAATTCTCTTGCCCACCTGGACTTTTTTTAACCAAAGAAAACTTTTTTCCTCTGAAAAAAAAATTTGAGAACCAGATACAGTGGCATGTGCCTGTAGTTAGTTCCAGCTACTTGAGAGGCTGAGGTGAGATGATCCCTTGAATCCAGGAGTTAGAGACCAGCCTGGGTAACATAGTGAGACGACATCTCTCTTTTTTTTTTTTTTTTTTTTTGAGACAGAGTCTCACTCTGTTGCTCTGGATAGAATGCAGTGGCATTATCATAGCTGACTGCAACTTTAAACTCCTGGGCCCAAGTGATCCTCCTGCCTCAGCCTCCAGGGTAGCTGGGACTATAGACATATGCGATGATGCCTGTAATTGTTTTATTTTTAGTAAAGACAAGGTCTCACTCTTGCTCAGGCTGGTCTCAAACTCCTAAGCTCAAGCTGTCCTCTTGCCTTGGTCTCTCAGAGTGCTGGGATTACAGGCGTGAGCCTCAGTGCCTGACCAAAGAAATCCATCTCTTAACAAAAAAAAAGAAAAAGAAAAAAATGGAGACCATGCTATTTTGGTAGCCTATCCTTTTCCATTAAACCCACTCTTCCACCTTAACTTACATTCGTGGCTTTATAATAATTGTATGTGTGGGTGTACTTAACTTGTTTAACTGGTTCCTAAATTTGCAGCCTTTTCTATTATAAACAGTTCTATGAAGAACATTTCTTATAGCTAAATCTTTGCTTATATTCATGATTTTTTCCTTCAGATGATGAAGTAGAATTTCTGGGCTAAACAGTATGCATTTTTGTGGTATAACTTCTTAAAGAAAAGCAGCTTAACTTATTTTTTGGCCTTTGATTATCACTAAAATATAACTTTTTCTTCTTTATTAGTGAACACTTGTCCTGCTCTTTCACCTTTTTCTTGCATGGAGACAGCAATGTTTGTACCAGTGTGGAAATTAACCAACATCAACCTGTGTATCTTCTCAATGAAGAGCATATCACCCTTGCTCAACAGTCTAATAGCCCATTTCAAGGTAGAATATTTTATTGTCTTAGGTATTCAATCTTCTATTATTGTTTCCAGAAGATTCTTATTGAAGTTGGTAATTTTACATTTTGGGATTGTCAGGATTTTGCTCTGATCTTCAGCTTAATGATTTTGATACAGTTTTTTCTTCTTCATTAGAGTATTAAGTCAACAAAATAAGTTTTTTAATACAAGTGTTATTTAAAAAATCCTTAAACATGCATGGTAACATAGTTTAAAGTGTTCTCTTACATAGCATGTTGCAGTTATGTGTTGATGTTTTCAAGATCATCTTGTGTATCAGATCAAATAATCCGGGTTTAACATAGGTGCACAGGGACTTTTGATACTATTTATACCATGAAAATGGTTGAATTGTAGAGAAAGTATTTTATAAGATTCCCGATTTGTTTTTAAGGACTGGCATTGTGTTCTTAATTTTGAACCTAGTGTTTGCTTTTTAAAATTTATGTAGTAGTACATGGTAAGTACTTAGATTTATATATTCCATTGTTTTTTCCTCAAATTGCTTTTCTTAGTTGGGAGTCAAGTAAGTTGAAGGATAGGTACATAAATATCCCCAGTTATCTGTTTGAGAATTTAGGGTAGACAAAGTTTTAATAGTTTTTATAATAAACTCAGTGTGGTACTTTATCTTCACAATATTGAAGTATAATAAATTGATTTTCTTTGGAATGATCATTATGAGTTTTTTTCTTTTTTAGAATTGCATAATTACTTGCCACACTATTCAGTGTAATTTTATTTGGTGTAACAGTCCTTAGTTGCTTAATTGATGTCTCCTTTGGGTTTCTAGTTATCTTAAGCCCATTTGGACTAAATGGCACTCTCACAGGACAGGCATTCAAGATGTCTGATTCAGCTACAAAAAAATTGATTGGTGAATGGAAACAGTTCTATCCTATCTCACGTTGCTTAAAGGAGATGTCTGAAGAAAAACAGGAAGATATGGATTGGGAAGATGATTCTTTAGCTGCAGTAGAAGTTCTTGTTGGTATGGATTCTGAGGATTAATCCTAAGGGGAAAATACATGACTACATATATTACTTAGATTTTCCTGAGTAAGAAACAACTCTTAATACCTCAATGGCTTTCAACACCAAACATTTATTTCTTATTTCCTGTTCACATTACGTAAGGGCTACAGTTTGGCTGTGGTTTGGCTCCATATATCCTCTCATTCTGTAACCTAGGTTAAATGAGTAGCCAATAATGTATGTGGGACATGCTGTTCATATGAATACAGAAAAAAATAGGGTCTGAGCATAAACATGTAAGTGTATTTAAAGCTTACGTTGAGATACTGTGTATGTTATATCTGCTCACATTGCATTAGGCAAAACTAGTTACCATGGCCAAGCCAAAGTCACAGAAATATATTCTGTCTAGAAGGAAGCATGCTAAGGGTCTAATGGGAATAAGTGTGAATGAATTAATATTTGGAGGCTGGAAAGTTGACAACCTGTGTTATGCAGTGTTTTAATATTTGGTAAAACTGTCACCTCTACTAACTTAAAAGGCAGAAAATGTACCTAAAGACTGTGTCTTTGATATGATCTGCCTAGGTCAGCCTTTTTCAGATTGGGTATATTTTCTATATGTCTTCTCATTCAGGGACCAAGATTAACAAAGTAACTCATATCTGGCATGTGCTAATCTCATAGCAGAGGACAGAAGTGAGACAGGCTGCCCTGACCCTGCAAACACATTTAAAGCTCCTGTTAGGATGTTGCATATGTCACATACACTTACATTCTGGAGTAAGTCACATAGCCAAGACATATACTTTACCTTAGAGAGACATGGGAGGCATGGAAAATGTATAATTCAGCAGATAATTAGAATTTATAATACTGTGTTTAATGGAATCTAATGGTAATGTTAATATATGAAGATTGCCTCATTTTTTTTAAAATAAAAAAATTACCAGTGTTTAATTTCAGTAAACTCATCACTACCAGAGCAGTTATGGCAAAAAACAGAAACAAAACATATTTATTAGACTTTGAAATAGAGACATATATATTATAGAATATAATAGAAAATGGTCCATAATTCTAGCGACAGAAATTTCTTTGTTAAACTTACAAAGTTTAAAAAATAATATGCTTTATAATTGGTCAAATGTGCAAATAAAGATTTAAAAAAAACAAATGCATTCATAGAAAATCTAAAAATGGAAAGAGAAAGCTACTTTCTTCTAAGTCTGTCTCACCAAAGGTAACCTCTTTTAACAGCTTATTGTGGTTTCTTAAAAAAAAAAAAAACTCACGACCAAAGAACGTATATTTATGAAAATATATTTTTTGTTTACACAAATGTAATACCATATCTACTTTTCCCTTATAGTACTTTTGAGTGAAACTAATTCCACTATGGTCACAATAGTAATTGATTTTCCTCTCCATTGTTTTTTTTAGCTGGTGTCAGAATGATCTACCCAGCATGCTTTGTTCTAGTCCCTCAGTCAGACATTCCTACTCCTAGCTCTGTGGGATCCTCTCACTGTTCAACTTCTTGCTTGGGTGTCCACCAAGTGCCTGCTTCCGCAAGAGATCCTGCTATGTCTTCGGTTACTCTTACACCACCTACATCTCCTGAGGAGGTCCAAACAGGTATCGTCCTAATTTGTTTCATCAGCTCTGGTGATAAATCTGTTATTTTGAGTACGACAAGCACTTGAAAAATAATTTATTTTAAAATAGTTTCAAACTTCTTGAAAAGTTGCAAGTATAGTTCAAAGGATTCCCTCATCCAGATATCCATACTGCTAATGTGTGCTCTGTCACCCTCTCTATATGTGTACATTCGTTATCATTGGTCTTTTTCTGAACCATTTGAAAACAAACTGCCGCCATGATGCCCCGTCACTCCTACATATTCAGTGTATTTCCCAAAACTAAGGATACTATCCTGTACAACCATTATTTGATCCTCCAAGGCAGGAAATCAACACTGATACACTACCATACAGTTTGCATCCCTTGTTTTAGATTTTTTACTTCCTCTATTTAAAATGACGTACTTTTAGAGGGATGTGGTGGCTTATGCCTGTAATTCCAGCTACTCCAGAGGCTCAGGTGGGAAGATCACTTGAGGGCAGGAGTTTGAAACCAACCTAGGCAGCATATTGAGACCCCATCTCTTTAGAAAAAAAAAAAAAAACTTAAAAATTAGCCAAGTACAGTGGCTCCTGCCTATAGTTCCAGCTATTTGGGAGGCTGAAGTGGGAGGATCACTTGAGCCCAGGAATTCAAGGCTTCAGGGAGCTATGATCATGCCAGTGCACTCTTACCTGAGTAACGGAGTAGGACCCCAGCTCTTAAATAAATAAATAAAGTAATATGGTTTTTGCCTCATAATATAAATAGCCTAATCAGGTAGCCGGAGCAAGTTGTATCACAAATCAAAAAGACCCAAGTTTTGTTTTTTTTGAGACATGATCTCACTCTATCACCCCAGCTAGAGTGCAGTGGTGTCATCATAGCTCACTGTAACCTCCAATTCCTGGGCTCAAGTAATCCTCTTGCCTCAGCCACCCAAGTAACTGGGACTATAGGCATGTGCCACAATGCCCAATTAATGTTTCTATTTTTGGTAGAGATGGAGTCTCGCTTTTACTCAGGCTGGTCTTGAACTCCTGAGCTCGAGCAATCCTCCTGCCTTGGCCTCCCAGAGTGCTAAGGTTACAGGTGTGAGCCACCGCACCTGGCCAACTCAAGTCTTAAAACCTTCCTTTAAACATACCTTTATTCTCCTACAGCCTATTCTTTTTTGTTTTTAGTTGATCCTCAGTCTGCCCAGAAGTGGGTCAAATTTTCTTCAGTATCTGATGGTTTCAACTCTGATAATACTAGCCACCATGGAGGGAAAATACCCAGAAAATTAGCAAATCATGTAGTGGATAGAGTTTGGCAAGAATGCAATATGAACAGAGCACAGAACAAGTATGTATTTTCATTTTTAAGTTCAAAAATTGCATGTTGGTAATTAGTTGTAATTAGAAGATTAAAGTATACAGTCATTTGTATGACTTTAATTCAAGAATTGATTTTAAAAATTAGTTATAATGCTAAGTTCCTGTTTAATAAAAATTTTTATGAATTCTAAAGAATCTTGTAATTTTGAATCTTAGGAGGAAGTATTCCGCTTCATCAAGTGGTCTGTGTGAAGAAGAGATAGCTGATAAAGTGGCATCGTGGGATTTTGTTGAAGCCACACAAAAAACAAATTGCAGTTGTTTGAGGTAGATTTTTTCACAATTGATTGCCTGTGTGTGATAGTTTTTTATGCTACCGAATACTTATGCCCCACTTTATTTGAGATAGCTTACATAAACACAATATGTTAGAATTTTTTAAAAAGGAAAACCAAGAAAAAAAAATTTGGTTATTTGAAGCTCATTATAGAAGTACATACAGATGAATGCATAAGTTCTTTCACTGTTACCAGATGTGAACTCTGAAAGCTTTGTTTCCTAACTGCCAAATAAAAGAAAATTTTATATTGGGTTATGGTATGTATAGCATCTATAAGGTAAAAGGCACATAAATATCTTGAGAAAAGCATTCCTTGATGTCACTGCCTGAGAAATTTCTCCCAAGTGTCCTTCTAAAAGAGATGATATACTAGATAAAAAATTCTGTAATTTTTTTTTTAATATAGTAAATACAGTGTTGGATTTTGTGGAGTAATTTCTTACAACATTCTTTGGGATGCTATAGGTGAAATGCTGAAATAAGATTCAGAAAATATGATTCCACAAGGGACCAAAGCTCTAATGCCAAAATATAAGTTTTCAAATGGACTATATTGGTTGAAAGATTGGTAGAAGAATGGATGAACCTGGAATTCTTTAGACACTTTATTTTATATTTTAGGGCCTTTTGTTGAGATTTGGTTAACAGAGGCTTTAAGATTATATTGTCTAGAGTTTATTATTTTATTCTGTAGATTAAAGGTAGATCATATGCTTTTGCAGTCAAGTAAACAGTAATGGCCTTGACATCCCTAACCAGGACTTGTGATCCAATAGATGGTCACCCCTCTTTCCCATGGAAGTGAGCCAAAGGAATAGAGTACCTACAGGTTAGGGCCAAAGTTTTTCTTACATTAGCTCTCTTTTGTTTGAATACAATGACAGACTCTCAAGTGTTCTGGTATGTTTTTACATAGATTGAATATTCTTATACAGACATTTTGGATTAAAGAATGTATAATTTTTTTGAGTCTGGCAATTTTGTTGAAAACTTGCCTCTTGTTGATAGAGATAGGAAAATATGCACAGATTAGCTCCTGTTTAACAGTTTAAAATAAAAACCACACCTAATCTTGAACATAATTTGTGCAAGCCCAGGGGTCTACAAACTGATCAACAGGCCAAATTTGGCCCACTACCTCTTTATGGCCTGCGAGCTGAAAATTATTTCTATGTTTTCAAAAAGTTGAAAAAAAATAAAGAATGTTTTTGTGACACATGAAAATTGTGAAATTGAAATTTTAGTATCCATAAATAAGGATTTATTAGAACACAGCCACATCCATTTGTTTACCTATTATCTGTGACTGCTTTTGCCCCATGGTGAGTGAATTGAGTAGTTGCAGCACTGATTATATGGCCTGAAATATTTACTGTCTGATCCCTTACAGAAATATCTGCCAATCCCTGGTCTAAGACCAATTAAATGTTTAAATGAAATTAGGCTTTTCTTTCCCTCTATTAGCATTTTTATCAAGCAGCTCTTTTTTAGTTCCTAACCTAGACTTTTGCTTCATTCTTTTTGAAAAGGTTTGGATTTTAAGTATTTGTCTAAAATGGGTTTAGAGGATGGTTCTCAAAAATGCATGTTGGTAATGTAAGTTTAAATTCTTGGTCTTGCTGCACACTATGGCTCATGCCTGTAATCCCAGGAAGGCTGAGGTGAGAGGATTGCTGAAGGCCAAGAGTTCGAGACCAGCCTATATACATAGAGACAACCTGTCTCTAAAAAGAAAAAGAAAAATTAGCTGAGCATGGTAGCATGTGGGGTATGTCTATAGTCCCAGCTACTCAGGAAGCGGAGGCAGGAAGATTGCTTGAGCTTAGGCGTTCGAGGCTGCAGTGAGCTATGATCACAGCACTGCATTCCAGCTTGGGTGACAGTGAGACCTCATCTCCTAAAAATAAATAAGTAAGTAAGTAAGTTAGTTCTTGGTCTTTAAGCTGAACTTTTATTTTTAAAAAATTGTTTTCTTTCATATTTTGAGAAGTTTCTCCCAGACATGTAGAAATTTGGTCAGCTGAAATTTTGTGTAATCTATACATGCAATTTGCTTTGATCAATTTGCCCCTCTACTAAAGAAACAGTATTTCTAATCATTTACTTTTAAAAAAATTACTATTGCAACTTTGTGCTTCAAGTTCTCTCCCCACCCCAAATCTGGTTTCTTATTTAATTTTTAAACAAGGGTAAGACAGACTTTTAGTCACTACATACGTGTGTCATCTTCTACCAGGGAATAGAGAAGGTAGGGCACACATTGGTAACTGATTGTGCTTGTTATGCTCCAATTTGCTCTCAAATCTAGTCCTACTTTTTCTCTGTTCGTATTGCAGGAAATTAAATTTCCTAGGCTTCCTTGCTTTTTCGATTTTGCCCAATAGGAGGCAGTAACAGAAGATTGGAGGGTGAAAGGAGGAAAGAAGCCAGGGTATTTCCTCACTCCCCTCTTTCTTTTCCCCTGCCACGTCCACCCCTTTTTGGAGCCAACTCCTGCTTCCTGTGTCCCCTTCCTCATGGTCCCAGATACTACTGAGCAGTTCCTGCTATGGTTCTAGCACCATCCTGAGCTTCTGGGATATAGTGAGACTATTTCATCTTACTGTCCTTTTAGTCCTAGAAGTGATAGAAGCTTCCTGCTGTTACTAGTCTCTGGGTTGCTTCACTTTCCTCTGTTTTGTGTAACTGAATCTCTGTAGTAAATTTCTTCTTTGTTGAAGACAGGACTGGACCCTGACTGATAATATAGGCTTTTCTTAAATTTTTTTTTTTTTTTTTTTTTTTTTTTGAGACAGAGTCTTCTCTCTTGCCACAACTAGAGTGCAGTGGTGTCATGATAGCTTACTGTAGCCTCAAACTCCTGGACTCAAATGATCCTCCTGCCTCAACCTCCTGAGTAGCTGGGACTACAGGCGTGGGATACCACGCCCAGATAGTTTTCTGTTTGTTATGGAGACAGGGGACTTGCTGTTGCTCAGGCTGATCTTGAACTCCTGACCTCGAGCAATCTTCCTGCCATGACTTTCCAAAGTGCTATGATTATAGACATGAGCCACCATGCCCACCCTTTAAAATTTTTTTTGAAAAAAATTATACAAGCTATTTACATGAATATATATCATTTTGAAAAGTTTAAATTATACAAATAAAGCCAAAGTTCCCCTTGACTATTCTCTATCTCTCCCTAAATCCTACTCCCTCGTCCTAGAAGTGTCTGCTTGCCAGTTAGATAGATATTATCCATTTTTCTCTGTAATTTTGTGTCTTTTCCAACACAAATACTATTTCAATGTATTTGGCAGTTATTTTTTTACTGATTATGTATTAGATCTTTCCATATTAGTTACTTACAGATCTGTCTCATCATTTTAAAAAACTTCTTGGTATTCACTGAATGGAAATACCATAGTTTATTTAATTTTTCTGGGTTTGATGGACCTACAGGTTGTTTCCAGAGATTTTTTTGCTTGTGTTTACTTTTTTAAAAAAAATACCACTGTGACTATCAATTATTTGTTAGATTTTTTTGAACACTTACTCTGTGATGGGAGATGTCCTAGGCTCAGAATACACTACTGAATAATGCTCCTGCTATTATGAAGCCTGTACTCTGTTGGAAGTGAGGCAGATAATTTGTTTTTAAGAAAGATTTTAAGTCCTTTTTAGATATAAGAATGAGTGCTAGGAAGGAAATAAACCAGGTGGGTGATGTGATGAGTTGTGGGTGAGAGGGCTATTTAAATACTTGTGACTTCACAAAAGAGTCTACCAATTTTACACCCACTTTTTGCATATAAAGAATGTTAGCTTTTCTTGTGCTTTCACCAATTTTGAGAACTGTCCTGAAAATTATTTTTTTACCATTATAGTAAGTGGGAAGCCTAAAATTGTTTTAGTTGCATTTTTCATTAGTGAGATTGTATAGTGCACGTTTATTGATACTGAACTTTAGTGGAATGTTTATGAGGAAATTGTGCTTAGAAAGCAAGCTACTTATGTAAAAAGTAAGACATAGATTTCAGATGTTATCACTGAAGTACTGGGACTTGAGGTCAATACAAAAAAAAAGAATCTAAAGAAATCACTCTCTTGGCTGGTGCCTTGAGGACAACTCCTGCAGAAAGACTCAATTTGTTTGAGTTTTAGCATAAATTTCAGTTGTTTAAAGAAGCCTAGGTTTTAGAAAAAGCTCTAAATAAAAGAAAAGGACTGTGATTTAATGTCAAAATTTAGAGAGCCACCGCTGTCAGTATATAGCCTCAGTTAGTAGTTTCTTACTCTTATTGACTATTCACATCCCTTATATGCTAGGGACATTAACCAAATAGTTTACCTCAGATTAATGGAGATCCTCTCTCTCCTTACTACCTGGCATAAAGTAGACGAATTCTGAAAGTTTTTGGTCTCAGAACTTATTTACCCTCTTAAAAATTAGTGAAGACTCTGAAGTGTTTTATTTGTGTGGGTTACATCTATTTATATTTTAGAAAAATTTTAAAGTACTACTTAATTTATTAAAAATTAACAGTAAGCCCAGTGTATATTAACATGAGTAAAATATTTTATAGACATCAGCTATACTTTCCAAAACAACAAAAAAATTAGTTGAGTGGCATTGTACAGTTTTGCAAATCTCATTAAAGAGATTATGTTGAACATAGTAAGATAGCTGGATTCTCATATGTGCTTCTGCGTTCAGAATTGTTGGATATTTTCTTGGTTGAAATACATGGAGAAAATCCTGCCTCACATAGCTATGCAGTTGGAAAAGGAAGGAGAATATTTTAATAACTTTTTCAGATAATGGTGGGTATTCTTTTGATACTACACCAAAATTTTGACAAATGGCAGTTTCTTAAAGGTTAGTTGCAATGTGGAATCTGAAGCCACATTAATGAAATTTTTGTACTCCACTAATAACTGAATGAATCTTGTACTTATGATTGATTTTGTAACATCATGTTCCAAATTTAGAAAGTATTGGTTCACTGGATAATGCAGATCTTCTGAATGGTGACACATTTTGTTATCTATGGTCATTCCTTGGTATCCATGGAGGATTGGGTCCAGAACCCTCATAGATACCAAAATCTGCAGAAGCTCAAGTATAAAATAGTGTAGTAGTATTTGCATACAACCTGGATATCCTTCCCTATACTTTAAACCATCTCTAGATTACTTATAATACCTAATACAATGTAAATGCTACGTAAGTACTTGTTACACTGTATTGTTTTTAGAATTTGTATTTTTTATTGTTAATTGTGTTTTATTTTTTTAATATTTTCTGCCTGCGGTTGGTTGAATTCAAGGATGTGGAATCTGCAGATACAGATGGCCAGCTATAGTATCAAAAAATGTCATTCATTAATAATAACAATGATCTCATCAGAAAAGTATTAAAATATTAGAAAGCTATCATGCTTACTGAGACAGATACAATTAATTTTCCAAAATTTTAAATCTTGCTTGAAAGTTCAAATTTATCAGTTGTTCTTCCTTAAAACGACACTCATTTTGTTCATTTTTGAGAACCTAAGAACAAAGTTTGCCAAATGACCAAATCTGGATAATTATGGTTTATCTACCAGTGTTTTTTTGTTGTTGTTGTTAAATAAGAATGGTGTTTTATGAAAAAAGTAGAGTGTACCTAAAAAAATTGTACAAGTGCTTTTCCTCAGAGTAGCCATTGTACTTCAGTTATGTGGCAGAAATGCTTTGTATATACTTCTTACTTCTTCACACAGCATCTAAAAAGCCATGTTTGTAAGGATTGAGATTTAATAAAAATTATTTTTACTGTCTTTATGAAGGACATTTTTAAGTGAAACTGTTTTTAAAAAACAAAAGAAAACTGAGTGTGTGGTGGTAAAGAAAACAGTGACTACTAGTACAGTTGGTACCACCGCTTTGATTTATCTTCATTTGCCAGCAGTTTTATTGTCCATTGCTTTGCACCGTTTTTCTAAATGTAGACATAGAGAAAAAGGCAAATAATGTCTTGGTGCTAGGATGAAAATAGTTTTAAACCTTTGAAAGGGTCCATGGGCCATACTTTGAGAACTGCTGTAGAAGACACTCAAATATTCAAATATTTGAATAATTGATAAATGAATGATTCTTTGCTCTTTCCCACTGTTATGGTTGATTATCTTCCTTTTTTCCCTTTTGCTAGCTTAGAAGTTCATATTCTATTTTTATTCTGTTAGTTGAATTAAACATTTATTGTGCTTGCTTTCCTTAAAGTCTAAAGTTAATCAGAGTCTATGTTCTTTTTATGGAACAAACAAAGACCTTGAAACACGTTTTAATTTTTGCACCTCAAATCTGCCGTATAATTTTTTTTAGTGCTTTAATCCACCTTGTTAAAAAAAATTGAAACATACACAAAAATAAGAGATTGAACACTGAATTCCCATTTATCAACCATTCATCTTCACTTACTATGTTGCTTCCTCTAGACCTTTTCTCTTGCTGAAGATCTTTTAAAAAATTTTTAATATATTGAACTTGATTTATCTAAAATATAATTATTTTGACATAAAGTCAGTAATAAAACATTAATGAGATATTTGGCATTCCTTTATAATATGTCTTTGAAAACTGGTTTATATTTTACACTAACAGCACATCTCAATTTGTGCTAGTCACATGTCTAATAGCTGCCTGTGACTTGTAGCTACCATTATTGGACAGTACAGCTTTAGAGATAGAGGTAGAAATAGGACTAGTGGCTGGAAGATATAGAAAAGGCAAGTGTTTGTTCAACATAAGAAATTGCCTTCTACAACTGAAACCATTTGATGATGGGAATACATTTCCTTATAAGATAACGTGGTGTTTATCATTGAAAGTATTCAGAAAGAGACTGCTTGTCAGAGAAGGGATTATTCCTGCAGTGGATGCAGGACCTGCTGTTTGTTGTCGTTGTTTTATGACAAATTCCTTTATTCAAAAAAAAAATGCTCTTTTAAAAAATTGAAACAATACACAAGAATATACAATTTAAAATCATAAGCTCCCCCATATATATATATGTCTGCCTTCCCTGCTGCTTTCTTTTAAACAGATGGAATCATGCTGTGTTTCTGCAACTTATTTTTTATTTGATAAACAGTTAACCTTGGTATTTTTCCATGTTATCAGTTATATATCCACTCTCTTTTTTCGTGAAGTTCATGATACTCCATTTTGTGGGTATATGATACTTGATTTGGCAAGTCCCCTATGCTGAAGATTTTTAGGCAAATCTTAAATATCATTTTACTTCTACAGTACTTCAGTATGTAGCTCTAAAAAATGAACATTTTCTTACATACTATAATTTCATGATCACACCTAATAAGATAAACAGTAATTCCTTGGTATCGTGATACTTTGTCCAGATTTGTTTCAGAAATGTCTTTTTGTAGGTAGTTTATTTGACTAGAATTCAAACAAGTCATAAACATGTAGTAGTTAAGTCTTCTAAGTCTTTCCTTTAGGCTCATGCCCCCTTTTTATGACATTGACTTGGTTGGTAAAACTAGATTAGTTGTTCTAGTTAATTGTTAGTAGAATGTCCCATATCTTGGATTTCTCACTTGTCCTGTAATTTAACTTGCTCTTTTAGTGTCTTTTAATGTTTTTATCCTTTGCATTTCTGTAAATGGAAGGTAGCTCTAGAGCTGTGCTGTCCAATACTGGCAGTAACCACTATTGGCTATTTAAACTTAAAGTGGATGTAAATAAGATGAAAAATTGAATTCCTCAGTTGCACTAGCCATATTTCAGGTACTCAAGAGCCACATACAGAACATATCCATCATTGTAGAAAGTTCTGTTGGACAGTGCTGATCTGGAAGCTTGATTAGATTCAAATTCAGGGGTTTTTTTTGGCAATAATACTTCATAGATGATACTGTGTTGCTTTGTATTGTGTCACATCAGAAGAGAAACAATGTCTGGTCATCTCATGTCTAATAATGTTAAGACTGATCAGGTGGTGATCAGCCTGACCCTTTCATTGTATAGTTTCTAATGTTGACTATGAATAAAGAAAGTTTTTCTAGTTCCTTTGAAATCTCTGATCTCTTTCTTTTTCTTGCCTTATTGTATTGGTGAAAACCTTCAATAAAATGTTAAGTAGAAATGTGGAGAGCTAATATTATTGCTTTGTTCTTAATCTGGGGAGAAATTATTCATTCTTTCTTCCATTATTATGATAATGTTGTAGTTTTTCATAGATGTCTTTATCATATTGAGAAATTCTCTTCTATTGTTTGCTGAGTCTTCGTATGAATAGGTATTGAATTTTGTATGTTTTTGTATATTTATTGAGAGAATATGGTTTTCTCTTTTATTCTGTTAATATGATGAATGGTATTTTTTTTCTTTTGATGCTATACCTTACATTCCTGGAATAAACTCCATTTGGTCATGATTATCCTTTTATATTTTGCTGGATTGAGTTGCTAATATAATATTTTGTTAATAAGTTAATGATTTACATCTGTGTTCTTGAGGGATATTGGTCTATAGTTTTGTTTTCTTTTAATTTCTTTGATTTTCGTATCAGGATAATGGTGGATTCTCTTATGTCCTTTGACACAAGTTCAGTTTTCCTTGATAATTTTCGTGCTTTTTTTTTTTCTCCCTCCATGAGCACTAAGATGTGCCAGGCTCTATACACAAAGGTATCTCAGCATGTTCCCTCAATAGAGGGTTCTTCAAAAAGTGCCTGCCACTGCTTTTTAATACTCTTTCTGGGTAGCACTGAATTAACAACAACAATAAAAATTTTAAAAGAAAAACCTAATTCTGAACATTTAAACTCTATATCACACCACATTTTTAAATTAGTTTCTTAGAGTATGAAATGTATTTATGTATACATCAATATCAGTGAGTTTGGAAATCTCTGTGCACTGAAAGAAATCTTGAACTCTGAATGAAATTATTAGATTTTTAGGTATGTATTTTAAGTTCTTCAGTTTAGAATTGCTTCAAATTATGAGGAAAAATTATTTTAGGCATTTTCCTTTTTTTAGTCAGCTGATTCTTTCTGTAATGCTAAGTCTTAGGAGAAGGTAGGTAGGGTGTGAAGCCCATTAATGAGTCAATTCCAGTGCTTCCAGACTGATCTTCAGTAGAGTAGAATATGCTTTCTAACTAATTGCTGCAGGATTGTAGTTGATGACTGAGTTCAGCCAAGCTGTAAAGTTACTAACTGGAAAATATCAGTTACATTTAGAAATAGATAAATTTCAAACCTTTTTATACCTTTTTATCTTAACTAGAATCTTACCTTTGTATTTAATTCAGATACTAAGATGTTTTGATTATGTGAGGGAAATCATCTTTGGCTATCTGATCACATAGCTATTAAATGAGCACAAGAGAATTGGCTTTTATGAATCTTTCTGCATGTTCTTATATTTGGGGTCACTGAACAAAGTTTTTTTCCCATGTAAATTCAAATCATTCTACTTTTAGGATTATATGTGAAAAACAAATGATACCTAAAAATGTGTAATACTGTTAACTTGTATACTTCACTATAACAGTGATACTGTAAATATTAAACCTTTCTTTTAACTCTTCAGGCACAAAAATCTCAAACCAAGAAATGCTGGACAGCAAGGACAGGCAGCATCTTTAGGCCAACAACAACAGGTACTTCCTAAGCACAAGACCAATGAGAAACAAGAAAAGAGTGAAAAGCCACAGAAACGCCCCTTGACTCCTTTTCACCATCGTATATCTGTTAACGATGATGTTGGCATGGACACAGATTCAGCCAGCCAAAGACTTGTGATTGCTGCTCCAGATAGTCAAGTGAGATTTTCAAACATACGAACTAATGATGTAGCAAAGACTCCTCAGATGCATGGCACCGAAATGTCAAATTCACCTCAGCCACCCCCACTTAGTCCTCATCCATGTGATGTGGTTGATGAAGGAGTGACTAAAACACCTTCAACTCCTCAGAGTCAACATTTGTATCATCAAATGCCAACACCGGATCCCTTGATTCCTTCTAAACCAATGGAAGATAGGATAGACAGTATGTCCCAGTCTTTCCCACCTCAGTTCCAGGATACTGTAGAACCTACAGTTTATGTTGGTACAGCAGTAAACTTGGAAGAAGATGAAGCTAATATAGCCTGGAAGTATTACAAGGTCCCAAAGAAAAAAGATGTAGAGTTTTTACCACCTCAACTTCCAAGTGATAAATTCAAGGATGATCCAGTTGGACCTTTTGGACAGGAAAGTGTAACATCAGTTACAGAGTATGTATTTTTTTAATAGTCACTATTATAATTTAAGGGTGGAAATGATGTAAGTTCTTAATACTAGGACTCCAGGATTGGATTCAGGGTAGGATTTACAATAATAAATCGTTTAAGTATTACTTTGCATAATTTCTTTACTGTGTTTTTTCCTCAGGGAACTTCTTTATTATCAAATATTTTAGCCCCAAAAAAGTAGAGAAAATAATATATAAACACTTACATGTCCATGAACCAACTTAAGGATTTTGCATACAGTTAGAACTCCCATGTACTTTTCTTCCTCCATTCTTCCTTTTTCCACTGTCCTGATTTTGGTACTTATTATTCTATACATATTTTTATACACGTATCTCTAGTTTTTCATTTTAATTACTTTATGATATTTCCTTGTTATGAAATACAGTAGTTACCAACTCTCTTGAAGATGGACATATTGGTTATTTTCAATTTTGACAGATGATATAGCAGTGAACTTTCGGTACACATTTCCTTGCATACTTGTATAAGACTTTCTCTAGGAAATACATCAAAAAGTGGAATTGCTGGGCCATGAGGTATGTCCATTTTCAACATTAAGGGTTGTTGCCAAGTTGGTGTCCAAACAGCTGGTATACAGGTTACACCTTCATGAACCAGCAGAGTATGAGAATAGCTGTTGTACTATATTTTCCTCAATACTTGATATTATGAGACTTAATTTGGCTAATCTGCATGCAAAATACCATCTCATTGTCTACATAGTTGGTTTCCAGATTCTTAGTGATATTAAGTATCATTTAAAATGTTCGTTGGACATTTAGTTTCCTCTTCTATGAATTAACCTGTTCATCATATTTTTAAGTCCATATTTCTTTTCCTTTTTTTTTCCTGATTTATTCTTTGCATATTCTCAGTATTAATACTGTATTAGTAATATGTGCTATAGATACCTTCCTCTATCTGTGATTTGCCTTCTTTGCTTTATTTATGACATACTTTGGGCAGAAGAAGGCTTTTTTTCAGGTGTCCTCTTTCTTTCTATGTTGTTCAGAATATATTTTTAGTCTATCTGGTAAGCCTTTTGCATTTTTATCTGTAAATTTTTCTAAAAGGTGAAAATCAACCAACAAAACACCATTATATCCATTAGAACTACCTATTTATTAGTGCAAGGCCAAGTAGTGTGCAAAGATTGCATTTCCTTCTCTTATCAGTCTGTTGTCAATGAATTATTTTCTTATTGCTTAAATGCTACTCATAGGTTAAATAATATTTTAGACTTTATTATTTGCTTAAAATGTCACATTTCCATCATTGATTTGTGTATATGTTTTTTCTACTAATGTAACTATTATATGTATTGTATGAAATCTGTTACTTTCTTATCAAGGTGTTCTGTTACAATGTGGACCAGTTGCTTTTTAGACTTGTTTCCAGTTTTCTTTCTAGGATTTTATTTTAGTAGACTCCTAAGTTAATATCATTATTTCTTATAACTAGTGGCTTCTCTTTAGTTTCGTCCTTATTTTGTTGGGGAACATCAATTAGCTCCCTCAGAGAGAGTGGAAGATAAATTTGACATCCTTGCATTTCTGAAAATGACTTGATTTTTGCCCACAAGCTTGGATTGATAATTTGGCTACATATTTGATTCTTAATTGAAAGTAATTTTCCCTTGGAACTCTAAGGCATTGCTTTACTGTCTTTAGTATCCAGTGTTTCAGATGAAATGTGTAATACCAGTGTCATTCTTGCTCACTTTTCTTGTGTGTGATCTATTACCTCCATGAGGCTTTTAGAGTCTTTTCTTTAGCTTTAGAATTTTTGAAATTTCACAGAAATATGCTGGGCACTTGAAGGATTTGTTCAGTTTGAAGCCTTTTTTTTGTCCTGCCACTGGGAGATTCTCTTTTTTTTTTTGATAATATTATATCTATTTTTTCCATTCTTTTTGGAACTCCTGTGATTCAGATGGTAAGTTTTTGTATTTCTTCTCATTTTCCATCTGTTTTTTTTTTTTTTGCTCTGCGCCCTAAGGGGATTCCTCAACTGTCTTGTAACCCTTTCTTGAATTCTTAATTTTTGTTTCTTATGGTTTTTAAAAAATTGCTAAACTCTGATCATTTTAAAAAAAATAATATTCCCTCTAATGTTATGCTTTTTTCTCTAGACTTAATTTTAGTTTTTCTCTGATTCTTGTCATATTTATGATAATTATTTGCCTATACATATTTTAGAGTGAGAGAATAGATGGGCTGATTAGAAACTTTGTGTATATATAGGCAGAGCTTGTTGATTGGCATGCCTGTTTCTTCAGTAAATACTTTAGTATGTGCTATGTATCAGTGTCACATACTTTCCTTTATGATAACTGGGGAGGGAATTTTTGGAGGGGAGGGAATTATCCCTAAAATTCCAGAATGAAGAGGTTGCTAGATCCTATAGCTTATTCATTTTCTTTAAAAAGGAACTCTTTCTGTTCCATGTTCAGCTTTTTCTCATTTCTGTCTAGAGATATAAATCCAGATTTTTTCCTGATTTTTCTAGGCAGTTTGACTGTCCTGTTGTTTATATAGTTTGCCTGTAGTTCCCTCTTGCATTTTCTAGGCTATGAATTTTCTCTACTTTGTTTCATCTGACTTTGAGCTTCCCTGGGATTTAGTGAAATATCTGATCCATTTTTAGCCTCTTTCTCATTTCCCAACTGTTAGAGACTTACTCTCTTTTAAAATTCGTTTATTACCTACCATTTTAGCAGACAAACCTTTGTGTTTCATTTAGCACTTCGAATCTAAAAGTATTTTAGTATGATTTTATTTTTAATTAAAATTAATCTGGATTTTAAATTGAGGGACATCCGGATACCTTTATGAATCATGAAAGACAACTAGCTTATTTAATAGTCAGTCAGTGGGTCTCCTGAAAGCAAATGATGTCCTGGAAACAAATCTTGGAAGACCTTAATCTTATCTGTGCTAAATGTAATACAAAAATCTAAGCCAGTCTCAGCTTTTGCCTGAAACTGTCTCCTTGTTTCTATACTTCTGCACATATATTCTCTACATTGCAGTCAGGGTGGTCATCGTAAGCTAAATACCATGTTACTTATTTGCTTAAATTCCTCCAGTAGTTTCCTTTTACACTTAGAATAAAATTCTAAATCCTTTCTCCTGATCTGTTAAGGCTGTATGCAGTTTCCTGCCTACCTAGTTCTTTACTCTGACCTACTACTATCCTATTTGCTTCTTGATTTAGCCACACTAGTTTTCTTGCCATTCCTTCAGAGTCAAGCTCATTCCTCATGGCTCTTAGAATGCATTATAGAGACAGGGGAACTGCTCATCCCTTCTTATCATTCAGTCCTGCTCAAGAGTTTTCTTCTCAGGGAGGATTTTCCTGACAATTACATCTAAATTGTCTCTCTTCTTTCCCACAAATCACTGCCTATCCTGTAACACTGCTTTTAATTTCTCCTTAGCATATATCATTACCTGAAATTATATTATGTATTTGTTGTCTTTTCCCTATTAGAATGTAAGCTCTGTGAGGGCAAGGATTCTGTCTTGTTTACTGCTGTATTCCTCTAGCATAAACACACATGCGCATACACTGACCCCCGCCCCACACCCGAACAATCCTAGGCATGTAGTCGAAATTCATCAAATGTTTGGATGAATGAAATGACAGTATAGCCCTAGAATACTTTACTATTTTAAAACTTGTGTTTCTTTCCAGGTTCTATTTTCTTATTTAATGTATGTAAAAATGTGGTGGCATGAATGTTTTCGGTTTTTAAAACTTCCAGGAGTGAGTCTTAATGGGCACATTGTATTCATAAGATCTAAGTTTCTAGCCATAACTTTAAATAAGTGTATTGGCTGCTTATGTACATGATTATCTGTAAGTGAAATGAAAGTGTCTTAGAAGCTAATACAACTTAACCTTAGAATCTGTTCTAAAATTATTTGACATTTTTCTCACTGAATAAGAATGAGAAGGTAGAAGCATAATGTAGAAAAGTAGCATGCCGGGTATAGAGTGGTGCCGGGTCATGATTATATAACTTAAGGAAATAACATGCTTTACTTCTGCCTATTCCTAGCCACCATTTTTTTTCTGCCTTATAGAAAAGAAAAAAAAGATTGAATAAAAGGGTTTTTATTTTAATTCTGTGTCTCATGTGAGTATTGTTTTGATTATACTAGTTATTAAAATGTGTATTGTGTCACAATTCACTTTTAAATATAAATCTTGTTTTTGTAGTGTAATAGTATATTAATAGATATGGTAATTACCTGATGTGAACTAAGAAGCATTTGTGGAAGGAATATAATTGTTCTATACTTGGTAGGTTAGAAGTTTTTGTTTTTTATTTTTTAATGTTTTAATCATCTGGATGATTCTGTCCATTTCCTGAAATTATTGTTCTATGGTAGTAGTTCTCAACTTGGTCAGTTTCCTGTCCTCCTTACCCCCATCCCCAGGTGACATTTGGCAGTGTCTAGAGACATTTTTGGTTATCACAGCTGGGGTTGTGCTACTGGCATCTGGTAGGTAGAGGCCAGAGATGCTGCTAAATATCCTACAGTGCCCAGGACAGTCTCCTATAAAGAAAAATTATCCAACCCAAAATGTAATACTGTTAAGGTGCTTTAATGTAATGAATAACCTTTAACAGAAATTTGAATTCTAGAATAATAATTATTAAATTGAAAAGGCCAAACATGTTTACTAATTAGCTTCATTAGTGATAACCCCACCATGCCATAGTTGGCGTGGTCTTACATTATTATGCCGAAACAAAGGTGTTTTTTTCCCCATAGTGAAAAGGATTTTGTTGGATTTTACTAGTATCTGCTATTAATATTGTTTGAGATAAAATATCAGAAGAATAGCCGTCTCCTTATAGAAAGTTTCATAACCGTGCTTGCATTATTTCAGGAGAGGATAAAAGAATAAAGAAAAAAAACAAAAGAAAGTGGCATAACCAATTGACAAAGTCAGATGACATGCCCTGTCATTAAAATATATTCTATGAATTACTATTATGCTCTTTTGATGGCATTTAAACAACCTTATATTCCTATAGAAGCACTCCATTTTAAAGATGTAATATGGTTAAACACTACTCTAGTCATAGAGTAACCCATTCAGAAGCCTAGTTTATATCAGTAAATTTGTGAATTTATATTACCCAGGTGAATATCTGTTATTTCTTTCCATGTTTTGAGTTTTGAAAGTACGTTTAAATGTGTAGCAGTTAATTTTAATGAAGTTAGAGGGCTATTGCAAGTACTCTTCATTCTTCTTTTTTTTTTCATTTTAAATTTTCCAGCTCTCCAGAGATCATAATCTTTCTTCTTACTTAAGATTATCTTTCTTTTTAAATTCATAGTTTTCAAAGATATATTTTCTTTATTAGTTTTGAATAAAACTGAAGTTTTTCTTATATGCAAGATGCTGTGAGGCACTGTTGGGGTATAAAATAAATTTAGTCCTGGCCCTAAATGAAATTTGTAGTCTAGTGGAAAATAACATTAAATTCTCTGATAGAGAGGTATAAATAAAATGTAATAGGGACACAGAGCTAAAGAACAGGGAATAATTTAATTCCATATATGGAGATCCAGAAGCTTTATGTAGTTTGATATGGATAGATTATAGGGGTGTTGCTTAGTAGTATGTGTCATGATGACAAATGAGATGTGAAAAGGGGGTGGTAAGGGCTATAGAACAGAATAGCAAAATACTGTTCATAAGTTTATATATTATCCTTGAGATGATGGAAGTTTTTTGAGTGAAATAAAAACAGCTTTGGAAAATAAGGATTTTGGAAAAATTAACCAAGTAACATATTGAAAGATTATTTGAAATGAAGAAATACATATGTATGAAAGAAGATCAGTTTGGACATGTGCTTGAACAGCTCAGACAAAAAGTGATACAGGGCCCTCACTAGGAAATTAGAAACACCAGGGATGCAGGGCTGTATGGATGTTATAGACACTGTGGAGTAGACTCTTCAGAACTTTGCAGCCAGTTGAATAGTAAAGTAGAGGAGTAATGGGAAAGTTTAAACATATTTATTTCATGACCTGGAAAGATGAGGAAGAACAGTTTGGGGGCATCTCTACTGCCATACTTTTTATGCACTTTAGGCTAAGCTAAATCTTACCAAGCTTTTTTTATGATTTTTAAAAATAGCTTTTCTAAATAAAAATGTCTTAGAATAACTATTAACATACCTTATGAAAGTAAGGTCTTGCTAAATAATTCAGGTCTGGCTAAATGATGGCATATCCACTTAAAGTGAAGGAAAAATATGTATAGGCTGATATGGGAAGATCTCCAGATAGATTTTAAAATTTAGGAGCAAGGTGCATGATATATGCATACATATGTGGTCATATATACATAGGTTTTTTTCACCCTAATTAGATAATAGAAACAGTTAATCCATTATCTTGAAGGAGAGGGATTGAGATACTCGGGCTTTTTGTCTGTCTTGTACTATATGACTTTAGCTATGTGCGTGTAGTATGTGTACATTGTAAAAATGTGAATTGAGTTCGAGATTCCTGCCTAGAGAGTAATTCCATCAGACTGTTTGGATCATGTGTCTGAAGCTTAAGAGAGGGGACTATTATTAACAAAGTTAAAGTAGATATAGAATGCAAAGGGCAAAAATACATCACTAGAAATAAAGAACAAGTGTTTTCAGTTGACTTTTACAGATGTGTGCCTTCCTAGAAAATTAAAGTAGGAGAAATTTAGAGGTTGGTGTTATTTATATTAAGTGAAAATCCATTTTCTGTTTGGTATATGTGTTCCAATGTTTGCTGTTGAAGGGTGGCACTATCCTTCCATAATAATGGATAAGTGAAAGAAAGCAATACTCTTGATTTTTCTTTTTCTTTTTTCTCCCACCCACCTCTTGATTTTTTTCTAATCAGCAGTTTTAGACAGTGATAGCTACCTAACTAGTACAGAGTAATAGAATTTATCATTTCTAAGTATGTTTTTATCCTAAGACTTCTTTGTGTAGCAGCTTATGCCTAACTTTTCATCAGCTGTGTTAAAAGTAAAATTCCTTTCCTAATTTGTTAGAATTTTCTTTGGGGAGGGAGGAATTGGGGTAGTGTAGCATATTGCATATATAGGGTATACACAGTATCTGTGGCAAATATCTTTTATCTTTTTGTTTCTAATTAGTTTCTCTAGTAAGGATAGCACCTACTTCACAATAGAGGCTAAGGACCTTATAAATTTTAAAGATAGCAAAATTTCTGCCAAGAAACATTATAGTTGTTCAATATCTTTTTTAAGAGTTTAGCACTTAGTTTTAGTAGAATTTGTGGTTGCTTAAAATAGTCTGCTATTCTGATTCAGAGGGAAACCTTTCTAAACCCTTAGCAAAGAAAGAACTGTACTTGAGCATATTTCTTCACGTTTTGTTCTGTAGTCAGGATATATCAGGATATCTTAACCATGATGTTCATCAACAGAATTAACTCCTATATTGTATTAGTGATATTCCAGATTTTTGTTATATGTATATAATGTATTATTTGATCTCAAAAAGGTAGTTTTGAATGCCTTTGTTTCATAGAAAGAAGTCTGATGAAATAAACTTGTTTGATTTGACTGTACTCTAAATCTTTTAAGTCAGTCTTCTATATTTGCTATTTTATTTTAGTGCAATAAAGCTATACTTTTGACAGCTAGCTTGACTCTGTTTAAGGATTGATTCTGAAATAGGAGATGTTACTAGAAAAAGTACCATTTAATAAGGGGCGGGGATTGAGATTTATTAACATCATTTGTTCCTTAACATTTCCTTCTATAGCTTATTTCCTATAATTGTCAATCCTAAAGTATTGTCATACCTTGTCTGGAAGAATTTTTGTTGAATAAAGGCATAAAAGCATATGCTGCCATAAGCCATGTTAAATTCTATATGAGTATATTTCAGGATAGTATGTTATTGTCATAGTGAAAGGAAGGAGATGCAATTAATGAGTAATATAAAAGTGATTTAAATTTGCTTTGAGCTTTGCAATGCTTCCTGTTCATGGTTGTACCTGATCCTCTTTTAGTTTGTCTGTACTTAGCTTTATATCTAATTGAAACTGTCTCTGTAGTTAATTATTTGGCTGTATGTGAAAGTTCTTTTGAGGAAAGGAAAGGTATTCCTATTCACAAAAGTATGTGTGCACTATATAATTGAATAGTGACAAAATGATTTTAGTTTTTAATCTGGCATCTCTTAAAAATCACAATTTTTATTTCTATTTTTTATCAGCTTTAAATATAGAAGAATGTATAATGTAAATGATTTATATTTTAAAATTTATTGTGACCTGATAACTCTTGCTATTATTGACTACATTTAAATTCTTTGCATATCCCAATGTCTGTGAGAACAATTCAATAAAATAACAAAAAGTTGTCTTTAGGTAATGCATTTGGTTTACTTTCATTTTTATTTCAATAGAGCCCTATGCAGTAGGATTGGTCCTTTTAATAATGTTATTGCACACTAGAGTTTAGCAACTATCCGTGTAAACAGAGTGGCAGTTATTATGTTTCTGCCAGAGGACAACTTAATGTGAAAAACAGAGTTGTTTTATTTACCTCTACACAGAGTAGTAATTTCTTCTCTGTGAATAGTTATTTGAATATAAATACTTAAAATCTTTCCAAACCTAACTTTGCCCCCGTGTGAACTTAGCAAACCATGTTTGTTTCTACATAATTTCCACATCAAAGGCAGAGAGAATAACCTCCATTTCAAGTACTCAATAAGAAAGTACATGTCAAAGTAGATAGACTATTTTGAAAAGATTTACATTAGTGAATATTTGGTAGACAGTTCAGCCAACAGTTATTTAGGGTCCAATGTGGTGAGGTACAAAGCTACTCTTGAGAAATATTCATCTGTTTATAGAACAGAACTATTCTAATGATTAATTTTAAAACATATCTCCGTTGACACTGTGTTAGCACTGTGTTCCCATGGGAGAAAGTTTTTGTAGACTCGGGATTTTAGTTTTGGGGATAAATCTGGAGCATATTGGAAATAATAATATGTATTTCAGCATTTGATAGCATGTTTAGACAATAATGAGTTTTTGTTTTGATGGCCTGTTTTGTCCTTAGTTTATAAGGGATAGAGTACTGCTAGTGCTAGGCATTAGTAAATAGATTGAGATATGATATCGCTGTCATTCAAAGAGTTTACTTTCATCGCTCCCAAACCTTACGTATCTTATAATTCTTTTCTCAGTACTCAGGACAGATAAGCAGAGGCAACAGTACTTTCTAATGTGTAAAAAATGATTTATTTCAAAGAACAAGATACTGTATTTTAGGATTATTAGTTCAAGAACATCTCAATCCTGTGTGGCTTTTAGATTCAATTTATTCATTAGCAAATATTTATTGAATGCTTATTATGTGCCAGGGGCACTCTAGGCATTTGGATAATTAATGAACAAAGACAAGATCCCTGTCCTTCTGGGGCTTTTATATTGTAGTGGTAGTGACAGTCAACTATGAACATAATAAATTATATAATATGTTAAAAGACAAACTCTGTAGGGGGAAAATAGAGCAGGGTAAAGGATTAGTGCTGAGGCAGGTGGGCATTTTGCAATCAGTATAAGGTCTTATAGAGAAGGTGACATTTAAGCAAAGACTTGAAGAAGTCAGGAAGTTGACCATGCAGGTCTTTGAAAGACTGTTTCAAACAAAGGGAGCAGCCAGGAGTGTGTCTGGCCTGTTTGAAGAACACCAGGGAAGCCCTTAGAAGCAGTGTGAGTGAGAGAGGACTTAGAAATAGTAGAAGATAAAGTTGGAAAGGAAAAGAAGAACCAGATTATGGGAGGTTTTGGTAGGATATTATAAGGACTTTGGTTTTTATTCAGAGTGAAATAGTCATTGCAAGATTTTGAACATGATCTGACTAGAAGCCTGGCTGCCATTGTTATGATAGCTTGGGACCTGAGCTTTGTAAACCCAAGAGAATAGGAATCTGAGAGTCTAAAAGTTTCCTATACAAACTAGAAACTAGTCTGCATTCATACTCTTTGAGCACCCTGGTCTTCAGAGATAGGAAAGTCCTGATGTTTTCCAGGGTTGTGTGGTACAGAGCAGCTTGCTTCGTATGGCTTCCCTCTTTTAGCCTTGGATTTCAGCTTTGTCTGGTCGGTCAGTGTCCGCTAGTTCATCTTTCCAACTTCACTGTTGCTGTCTTCTCTCTTGTTCTGTCATCCCATGAGATTTTATTGGTTATTTTAGGTGAGTAGAGAGAAACATAAATTTTTAATTCACTATGTTAAACCAGAAGACTTATAATGTAAAAACTGATACTCCAATATGATTAGGAAAAAACTGAGGTACTTACACTGAAACTTCACTTTGCCATGTAAAACATCTTGCCAGAATTAATAGTACTATAATGTTATTTTCATGAAGCACAGATCAGGCCTTCAAAGATTTTAAATTTAAAGTGTATCTATTCATGGCAGTAAGAAAAGGGTAATCACTTCCATTGTATAAATGTATAAATTATATAAAAGTGTGTTGCCTCACTATAAAGCCCACACTTTGAGATTCACTGTATAGAGCAGGTTAGATTTAAGAGCCCCTTTCAGTAAAGATTTGGACAAGTTAATGTGCTTGAAGACTTGAGAACAAAATGAGTTACCTAAAGACAACATATTTTGATGGAAAGATCACATATAGATAGGAGACCTGGATTTTAGCTCAATTTCTCAATTGCTAAATATGAGACTTAATAAATCACATAATCTTTCTATGCCTCAGTTTCTTCATTTGTAAAATGAGGGATTGTAGGTTAGGTAATCTTTAATTCTAAAAACCTCATGATACTTAAGTCATTTTGGAAATTTTTTATGCTTTTGTGGATAATAAATGTAATTAATTTTCTTATTTTTTTTTATGCAGGTTAATGGTGCAATGTAAGAAACCTTTAAAAGTTTCTGATGAATTAGTGCAGCAATATCAAATTAAAAACCAGTGTCTTTCAGCAATAGCATCTGATACAGAACAAGAACCTAAAATTGACCCATATGCATTTGTTGAAGGAGATGAAGAGTTCCTTTTTCCTGATAAAAAAGATAGACAAAATAGCGAGAGAGAACCTGGGAAAAAACACAAGGTAAGGGAAATCACAGTATACCAAAGGGTCACTGATGATTTTGTAGCACTGCATATAGTAACATACTTAGTACTGTACTTATCTCATTTTTTTCTCTTAGTACAGAAAGATTAATCATTTTACTTAGAAAAATACTTTTTTGAATAGGTAAATCAGGCACATGGTACACATTATAGCTGATCTTGGATGATGAAAAGATCTTTGTTGTTTACTTTAAAAGTTTCTGGGTTAGATAAAGAGTATATTAACTTCTGTCATAACTGAAATCAGGACATTTTGGACTATTTTGACAGTGAGTTAAAAATATACTTGTAAGTGAATTACTTGTTTTCAAAGTTGAAATATACATTGAGATTAAAAATTACATGATATTTTCGACTATGGGATTTAGGAATTTATAGTACCCCTGTAAGTAAAAACTTAATGAAATATGAGACATAGAAATAGTTACTTGAAAAAAAAAAAGAAATAGTTGCTTGATTAAAAATCAAATATTTGAGGATCTGTTAAGTATAAGATAACTCTGTTAGGGGCTGGATATGGTGGCTCATGCCTATAGTCCTAGGACTTTGGGAGGCTGAGGCAGGAGGATTACTTGAGGCCAGGAGTTTGAGACTAGCCTGATCAACATAGCAAGACCCCATCTCTACAAAAAAGAGAAAAATTAGACAGTTTGGTGGTGCATGCCTGTAGTCCCAGCTACTTGGGAGGCTGAGGCAAGAGGATCAGTTGAGTTCAGAAATTGGAGGTTGCAGTGAACTATGATGATGCCACTGTGCTCTAGCCTGGGTGACAGAGCAAGACCCTGTCTCAAAAACAGAAACAAAAAAAACCCCACAACTCTATATAGCTCTGTTAGATGGGAATATTACCTTAAGTACAAAATAAGAAAATTGAAAGCTGTAAAATTGCGAAAAGGATCCAATAATATGTTTAATACAAATAATTAATTTCACAGAGTTTTAGTTAGCTGTACAGTGTGTCAGGTACTTGAAATTTTGTCCTTTTGTAAGTATGAAAACAATAATAGCTAGGAAAGCTGCAGGTAGAATAGAAAGAACATAGACATTAGAATTTGCCAGATTTAGGTTAAAATTCCAGCTCCCACTACTTACCAGCCATATTTCTTGGGACAAATAATCTTTAGGGCCCCTATTTTTTTGTCTGTAAGATGAACATAGTACCTACTTATTTACTATAAGAATCAGTGATAACGTATGTAGAACACTTGGCAGAATACTTGACACATAGCTACTCAATAATTGGTTGAGTTTGTTATTGGTAAAATAATGTATTTCAGCCTAACATGTAATATTTGTTTGCAGGTAGAAGATGGGACATCTAGTGTAACAGTGTTGTCACATGAAGAAGATGCTATGTCATTATTTAGTCCCTCTGTCAAGCAAGGTAAAACTTTTATTTCCTAATCCAAATATTGCAATCCAGGATTGTTACTACAAACTGGTCTGATATGGTTGAACTTTTAATATTTCTTTTTGCGTAATTCATACATTTCATAGAAAGGGACCTTTCTTAAAATGATGGATTTTTTTATCTTTTATTGAGAGACACAAGTTCAGGTAATAGAAATTGTTTCAAATTGTCAAAACTTCTTTCCTTTTTTACAAATAAAAATAGTTCTTACCTATAAAAGGAGAAGATTGGATAAGATCATACCTAAGAGCCCTCAGATCTAAAAACATAATTTTTAAATTAAACTTTAATTAAATTTTGTTGGAATTTTGTTGTCTTTTTCTTCCTACATACACATGTTAAAAGAGCTGTTTCTGAGGCCATTAATTCAGCAGATGTTTATTGAGCACCTACGCTGGGGATACAGTGGCCAGGACTCGACTTTGCAAGTGACTTGTGCTACTTGTGAATGGAATAGAGAGATACAGTATAATAGTTCATTTACAAGATCCATTTAATTTTTTAAACAATTATTCTTTATTTTTTTAATTGACAAATAAAAATTGTATATATTTATGATACACAATATGATGTTTGGTTGATATATGTATGATATATGTATGCATTGTGGCATGGCTAAATGAAGATATTTAACATATGGATTACCTCACATACTTAGTTTTTGTACATAGAACACTTAAAATCTATTTTCAGCATTTTTTTAAGTTTACAATGTAGTAGTATTATTAACTTAGTCACTATGATGTACAGAAAAGCCCATTTAACTTTTTTTTTTTTTTTTTTTTGAGACAGAGTCTCACTGTGTTGCCCGGGCTAGAGTGCCATGGCGTCATCCTAGCTCACAGCAACCTCAAACTCCTGAGCTCAAGCAATCCTCCTGCCTCAGCCTCCCGAGTAGCTGGGACTACAGGCATGCGCCACCATGCCCGGCTAATTTTTTCTGTATACTTTTAGTTGTCCAATTAATTTCTTTCTAATTTTAGTAGAGACGGGGTCTCGCTCTTGCTCAGGCTGGTTTCTAACTCCTGAGCTCAAACAATCCGCCCGCCTCGGCCTCCCAGAAAGCTAGGATTACAGGCGTGAGCCACCGCGCCTGGCCCCCATTTAACTTTTGATGAAGTTTTTTGGTATGTGTTTTTTGGGGATAAAGTTTTGTTTTAATATTTGGAATAAATAGAAAGAGTCAGTCTCTGGGTAACCAAAAATAAAAATAAGAGTATAGTCTGTCTGAACAAGGAACAAATAGTCTTAAGTAGCTTGGCAAGTTGTTTGTTTGGGTTCTTGCCAAAGTGACCTACAGATTAAATGCAATTCTTATGAAAATTCCGATGACATCTTCCATAGTAATTGAAAAAAAAAAATCCTAAAATTTTTATGGAACCACAAAAGACCCCGAATAGCCAAGCAATCTTGAGCAAAAAGAACAAAGCCTGTGGCATCACACTATCTGATTTCAAAATCTACTAAAAAGCTGTAGTAATTAAAACAGCATGGTACTGGCTGTTAAAAAGACACATAGACCAATGGAACAGAATAGAGAGCCCAGAAATTGTGTATTTATAGTCAGCTGATTTTCGACAGAGACACCAAGAACACACAATAGGGACTATCCCCTTCATTAAGTGTTGCTGGGAAAACTGAATATCCACATGCAAAAGAATGAAATTAGACCCTCATATCATACCATATACAAAAATCACCTCAAAATGAATTAAAGACTTAATCCTAATACTCGAAAGTGTGAAACTACTGGAAGAAAACCCAGGGGAAAAGCTCCATGACATTGGTCTGGAAAAAGATTTTTTTAGATATGACCCCAAAAGCATAAGCAACAAAAGCAAAAATAGACAGGTGAGATTACATCAAACTAAAAAGTTTTGTATAATAAAGGAAACAATCAACAGAGTGAAGAGACAATGTGTGGAATGGGAAAATATTTGGAAACCATATATCTGGTAAGGAATTAACATCCAAAATATATAAGGAACTCAACTCACTAGCAAGAAAACAAATCATCTGATTAAAAAATGGACAAAGGACCTTATTACACATTTCTCAAAAGAAGACATACAGATAGCCAACAGGTATATGAAACAATGGTCAACATCACTAATCATCAGGTAAATGTAAAGTAAAACCACAATGAGATATTACCTTGTATCTATTAGAAAAGCTATGATCAAAAAAAATGAAAGATAACAAATATTGGAAAGAATGTGGAGAAATGGGAACGCTTATACATTGTTAGTGGGAATGTAAATTTGTATAGCCATTATGGAAAACATTATGGAGGTTCCTAAAAAAATAGAAATAGAGCTACCATATAATCCAGCAATCCCAACACTGGGCATATATTGAAGGTTATGAAATCTGTGTGTTAATACTGATATCTATATTGCCACGTTCATTGCAGTATTATTCACAGTAGCCAACATATGGAATCAACCTCAGTGTCTATCAGTGGATGCATGGATAAAGAAAATATGGTATATAAATACCAATGAAATACTATTCAGCCTTAAAAAAAAAGAAGGACATCTCGTTATTTGCAACAACAGTAACCTGGAGGACAGTAAAGGAACTAAGAAAGGCACAGAAAGACAATATTGCATGATCTCACTTATATGTGGAATCTAAAAAAGTTGAACTCATAAAACTAGAAAGTTGAATAGTATCAAGGATGAGAGGAGATGTTGGTCAAAGGACACAAAATGTCAGTGAAATAGAAAAAATAATTTCAAGAGAAGTTCATGGTGTATAACATGGTTACTATAGTTAATAACAGTGTGCTGTATTCTTAAAAATTGCTGAGAGTAAATTTTAAGTGTTCTCAACACAAAAATAAGTTACATGAGGTAATGCATATGTTAGCTAGTTTTAGCCATTCCACAATGTATACATATTTCAAAACAGCATGTTTTACATGATAAATATGTACAATTTTTATTTGTCCATTTAAAATAATAAATTATTTAATTAAAATGTGGTATATACATATAATGGAGTATTATTCAGCCATCACAAAAGAAGGAAAATCTGTCATATGTGGCAACATGGATGAACCTTGAAGACATTACATCAAGTGAAATAAGTCAGTCACAGAAGGACAAATATCACATGATTCCACTTATATGAGGAATCTAAAGGAGTCAAATTCAACAAAGCAGAAAGGAAAATGGTGTTTTTCAGGGCCTGGGGGTTTGGGGGAGGGAAATGGAGAGTTGCTGTTCAATGGGTATAATGTTTCAGTTATGCAATATGAAAATGTTATAAAAATCTATTATACAACATTACACTTGTAGATAACAGTACAGTTGTGTACTTATTTAAGAGGGAAAAAAAGACTACAATAATTGCATAGCACACAAATCACTCTGCTTGATGATATAATTGCAATCCAATAATAGAATTCAAAGAACATTCATTAGAACAGCATTTGCATATCACTTTCCATTTTTTCTTAAAAGGAATTAGGTAAAAAATTATCTCTATGTCATGTAATATATAGTACTCAGTATATTTTGACCATATTACAAGTGTCATAATAATGGTAAAGCGCCTTTTTTTTGAAATCTCCTACAACTGACATTTCATTTCACTCCTGGCTCTTGGATTTCAGAACAGTGTTAAAATTCTGAACCTAAATCTGGCACATAACCATTCTCAGAAGTACTATGATTTCAACATAATCATTATAGATTTTCATTTTCTCCATCTTTGCATTATTTCTGTATTCCATATCTCTTACCTCCAGTTAGAGATATCTTTGTTAAAATGTTATCTTGTTTGGTATTTCACATGCTGTGTAAATAGCTCCAATAGCTCGTTGGCAAACCTCTCTTCAGTCTCTTCTCTCCTGATTCACCAACATTTCGTAAAGGCTCTTTTACTTTAAGAAACAAACTTAGCTCATGCAAAAAGGTGGAGAAGAAAGTATACAGTGAATCTCATAGAACTCAAAAGTATAAAGAACACACAACCTTCAAGGAAAACTAGACCTAGAAACTGAAAAGTTATTAGTATCGGGCTGCTCTCCATGTTTCTGCTTCTCTCACTTCTCAGGAATGTGGGTCTTGGGAAAGACTACCTAAATCCAAAATCTTGTTCTACCGCTATATGACTGCGGATAAACTATTTAATATATCTATTTAATATATCTAATATAACTATTTAATACATCTAAGCCTCATTTTCCCTATCTGAAAAATGGGGATCAAAATAATACCTTTTTAATAAAGATGTTGTGACATTAGAGACATAAAGTGCTTAGAATAATGCTTGTAGTATGTGGTAAGTGCTCCATACATGCAAGCTATCATATTATTATCTCTGCTTCATTCTGTGTCTACACTGAATCACTCTGGCTCAACATGGCTGCCACTCGGAAACTCTGCAGTCACAATCACCTGATCCTTCTCCCTGATTGGCTCATTGTTCTACTTGAGTCATACAACACAAACAATGATTTGATTAGTACTGGGTTAACTCCTCCAATGGCTTAAATAATTGTGGGCCACAGCCAAAATTATGAAACAGGAGATATAAGCATGCTAAATTCACACAGGCAGTGGAACTTGTCTTGGACACAGTGTCCTCGATCTATAAACTACATACTCTTGGGAAATTACTGGTCACAGTTACAGTCATTTTTATACTGCTATATCCAACAAATTGATGGCATATATAAGACTAGATCCAAAGTTCACGTATTTCTTCTCAAGGACTTTTTCCTCTACCATATACCTCTAACTAGCTATTTTATATTAAGCAAGTTATTTCACCTCCATAACTCCTGATTTTCTCAAATATATAATGTAATATACATAGATCAGTGTTTCTCAAATTCTATCTCCGTGTAACTATGGCAGATGGTGGCTCACAGGTGTGACACTGTCCCATGGACTGCAGTACAGATAAGATGAATAATAAATTATAGGCAATTCTTTGTAGTTTCTCAGTACCTTCACCCATCTTCTTCTAACTCAAAAAAATGTACACATATCAGGGGGTACTTGAAACACCAGAAATAGATAATCCCTAAGACCTCTTCTATTGTGAGTTACAACTCAAGACAAGCTCAAGACAAATTCAAAGAAGATCCTTAAAAGTATTATAAATTCATTATACTTGTCCAGTAATCTAGTAGCCTTATTATATTAAATGAAAAAGGATTTGTAGAAGTATTCACAAGAATGAATATGAAAGTATTTCATATGAACTGGAAAAAACAAACTGTCTATACTTTGGACTGCTTGAAGGACTAATAAAATCACAAAATTATTCCTTATCTATTAACATTTGCAGGATTATTTTATGAAATATTGACAAAGGTATGTGGAGTGTATTATTCAATCCCAAAGTCAGCCTACTTTTTCTCAGCACTAATTCAAAACACAATTAAAAGAATATCTTAAATATAAAAGAATAATTCATTTCTAACATCTTTCAAGTTTATTTTGGGATCATAATTGAATATGGGCACTTGCTTCAGTCAAAAACTTCTGCCCTCTTTGCAAAAGAGTTTGACATAAAACAGACTTAAATCTAAAATTATCTTCTCTCTAGATTATTAGGTTAAATATGTTTTATTAACAAAAACATTTCATAGTTTTATATTATCTTATTCCAATATTTCTGCAGAGCCAACTGCCCTCTCAAGCTATTCCCAGTGGGCACATCCCTGCATTAATGGCAGACAGAACAATTCTTTAAGCACAGGATTTCCTGTTCAGTTGCTGCAAAATTGCAAGGACCTTGGTTTGGAATAGCTTTGAGCCAAGTACTTAATAGTAAGAACAGCATATGTTTTACAGACTCCAAATAAAAATATGGGTCTACCTACAGAAATAATAATTTTCATTCATTTCCTATTTTGTTTCAAAGACATTAACTTATATTTCCTCAGTTTCACAAAGTAATATATATATTCTATTCTTTATTTTAAGGTTATATATGCCTAACCTAAGATAATAAAATATATCCTTTGAACAACTCACTAGTAATCATTGTGAGACTACAATGACAGCCTTGCCAACAGATTCTGATCTAGACACATTAAATTTTCTAGTTAATTTTCTCCTCTTTTTTAGAAAATAATATGAAAATCATGCTTAAATTTAAGTCTAGGAGAGAATTACAGTATCTTAATTAGTGAACAATATAGTTTTCACAGATCTGAAACAGTCCAGAAATTATTAGAACAAGTCTAATAAATGGGCAAATCCTACAGGAATAGAAATATAAACACTTGCCCAGGAAAATGCTTAGGTACCAACCCATTTCAAGTACAACACAAAGTTACTTTAGAAAGTAGTGGTAGAGATTTTCTGACTATGGTAATGAGAATTCTAAAACTGCGAGTCTCAACTGGCTTCTAGACTGGATGACACTTTTCTCAGCAAGGAATGCCATTCCAAGGTTGACTGCAAATAACATAATAAGGTGACTTAAATAACAAATACTTTCAATTATCTCACATAATAAGAAATCTGAAGATGGGCCATTTCAAGATTTGTTGACTAGCTAATGATGACAAGGTTCTAGGACTTTCTACCGTTCCTTTGGCCTGGCCTTTCTTTCAGTCTTTGGAAGATGGTTGCCATAGCTCTAGATATCACTTGTCTACAGGCAGGAATATGAAGTTTCTTCCTGTACAGGGAGGAAGAAACCAGTGGGCCTGGAGTATGATAAAATTGTGTTTGTTCCTCCTTTTTATAATAGAGAGAAACATTTTTCCTAAATGTTCACCAACAGATTTCCCCTTGCTCTTCATTTGTCTGAACAGTCACATGGCCAGTCCTAGGTTCAAAGGATTATGAGAAATGGACTACTTGGCAAAGGGAAATAGTATTGTTATGATTGGCTCAGACTATTTCTAAGTCTGTACAAATAAATCTTGGATCCATTAGCATTAAAAAGGGATGAGTCTTGGGGAAAAAATGGAATAAACTACTGATACACACAATAACATGGATGAATCTCAAAAGCATCATGCTAAGTGAAAGAAACCAGACCCAAAGGCTACACATACTGTGTGATTCAATTTATGACTTTCTAAAAAATGCAAAACTATAGGGACAGAAATAAAATCAGTGGTTTTCAGAGACTCAGAATGGAAAAAGTGGATTGACTACAAAGAGGCATGAAGGAGATTTTTCATATAATGAAAATGCTCTCTGTCTTGATTACGGTAATAGTTACATAACTGTATAAATTTCCCAAAGTTCATAGAACTATACACCTAAAAAGGGTTACTTTTACTGTATATATATTTTACTTAAATAAACAAAAAAGTTGATAAACTTCTCTGGCAAAGGCAACTAGTATAATATATTACAACTCTCTCTATTAATATTTCTTGCTGAGATCCTTTTACTCTGAAGCTCCATCTGGGGACCTGGAATTAAATGATTTTTTTAAAGATCCTACCCCAAAAGTAGCATAGGCCTAGGAAATTATTTCAGTAAAGACTAGTTAATTAAGAAAAAGAAAAAAACCAGGTGCTCCAGAGAGTTCCTGGAATAAACTTAGCATTTGTTTTGGCCAAAATCTGTTTCCCATGGTCAGCGTCAACATGTGGAGCTAGACTTGGCCAGAAAATGTTCCTCTGGCTGTGCTCTCTGTACACAGCACTCAGAATCCCGTGTCCCTTCAGAGGATGGCTAATTAATACAAAATTGTGGTTTAATACATGTAATAGCAATCATATTTCAGTATAAAAACTTTTAGAGAATATTAATCTTACAGTATTTCTTTGCATAGAAATTTCTTACAAGGAAAACTTTATTTTAAATTTCAAGGTGTTAGCCTCTTTATACAGCTTCAGGTATATCATCAATACTCTAAGAAAGTAAAATATAAAATACAAAGTATTTTCTTACAACAGTTAAACAATACTTAATCTTGTTAAAAGAGACATTTTAGCCTCTCATTTTTGGTTAGATGATGCCTGTGAATTAATGCCTAAGGTCGTATTAAATAAAATTCTAGACATATTTCTAAATGAATATCAGCCATTGGTCTAAATCTTAAATGAAAGCAGCAATGGCACAATGAGAATTGAATAGAGCAATCACTAAAACTATACAACAAGCCAAAAGACTTATAAATGACTTTCTCTAGGACATTATTACATTATTTCTTTTAATCTGTTCACATGGCAGTATTTTTTTTCACAAAGTTACAAATGTGCTAAGTATATACAATAGCAAGTTTAAATAAAATCAGAAACTCAATCATTTCTATGATTTTAAACAACCAGATATTTTAAGACTCATAGACCAAACATTCAAATATTTAAATATTTCTTCTTCTCTTTATCCAAATGTTTTAGAGTTTCAAAGGAAAATTACAAGTGAGAAATAATGGGACCAAAATGAATCAAGTGGAATTTTTATTTTGAATAGGTTTTGAGAAACACTCACTAGACATTTGAATGAATATTTGTGCTTTTTGAAACAATGGACAATCTCCAAAATCTATTCTAAACTTTGAATAGTGATTTACTACTACTTTGCAACCATTCTCTAATCTAAAAAGGTCATTTAAAGATCAAGCTCACCCCATCAGTTTAGTTTGAGTTTTAAAATATGCAGCATTTCCCACCAATGTTCCCAAGCTTCCCTAGTTGAATATTTAAACATAACACCCTTATAAACACAGCAGTTCTGCTGAGTAACCAAACTTAACCTCTCAAAACAAAGCATTTCTATTAAAATAACTTGTTTGGCACATCATTAGGATTGTGCTATTATTAGTTCCAGGCAAACAGATGTCTTCCTGGATAAAATCCAAGCCAGGCATCTTTTTTTTTTTCTTTTGGCAAGCTGGTAACATGTTAAATTATACTTTTTCCAGTTCAGTAACTTTTTAGCATTAGAAGGAGATACAATCTTGCAATTCCATTGGACTGGAAGTTTTAATCTACCCTTTTACAAATATTATAACAATGTTACAAATATTATAACAATTGATTCCTTGCAAAAAGCAAGATAGTAAACTTCATGTTTTCTAAAAATGCAGATATACTAGCCAATGACATTAAAAGTACAAAACAAAAGATTCATAAGCCTTTTGAGAGCATCAATATCCATTCTTTTAAAAATAAAAATATATGTCACTGTTCTTTCTAAAATGTGCATAGGAATGTCAAATCCCCCAACACCACCGTATGTGAAAGACTTCACAATGTACTAAATATTTATACTACAAGTTTTTCTTTGAATATAGAACAAAAATTTCCTTTTCCATTTTCCTGTATTGATACCCATTTTAGCCATTTTTTCTGTAGTAAAAGTAATTGTTTAATTTACTCTTTAAATGTTTGTGCATCTAAAAGTTAAAATAAGTAAGTTTTATAGAGACAACTACTCGTCCCATTATAGATTTTGACCTTCTTCCTTTCAGTAATAGATGTTATTTTTTCCTGGCCTCTTCTGCCGCCATGAATGGTCATATGACCATATTCTGGCCAATAACGTATGAAAAGAAGTGATGTGAGCAACATCCAGATCATTCCCTTAAATGGAAGTTACTTTCTTTTTTTTCCTGTATTTCCTTTTTCCCTTTTCCTGTGGGCTGCTGCCAAAGAGCTAGCTTCAACATCAGAAAATAGAGAAACAACAAAATGGAAGGAATCTCAAATTCTGATTGACCCTGGGGAAAAGAGTCACCTATATTCCCTGAACTGCTTACCTACCTCTGGAATGCTTCTACAGAGACAGTCTAATCTGAGCCACTGTATATTTAAATTTTCTTTGTTACATCTGCTTGGTATATTTGATGCATCAATTTTTATAATGTGGTTAACCAGTACAAACATGCATAAAATACGTGGAAATATTTTAGAGGTCATCTTACCTTGTCTGCTAGCAACCCATTTGGGGGGATTTCCATTGGTGTTTCAGATAGGACACCTCTATCAGCACTTGCTATGGTTTCAATGTTTATGTTGAAACTTAATTTTGAAATAAAATTCATGTTGAATCTCCAATGCCATAGTATTAAGAGGTGCAGCTTCTGGGAGGTCATTAAGTCATGAGGACTCTGCCTTCATGAATGGAATTAGTATACTTATAAAAGGGCATAACGTTGAGGGTGTATTCTTTTGCTCTTACCTCCCTACTGCCATGTTAGGACCCAGCGTTCCTCCCCTCTCCAGGATGCAGCAACGAGGCCCATCTTGGAAGCAGTGAGAGCTGCCCTCTCTAGACACCAAACCTGGTAGCATCCTGATCTTGAATTTCCACCCTCCAGAACCATGAGAAATAAATTGCTATTGTTTCTAAATTACCCAGTCTGTGGTGTTTTGTAATAGGAGCACAAATACAATAATACACCAACCTTTTCCACAGGGATACAAAAAACCCATCTCTGGTCCCTCAGAGGACTGCATTCATATATCACGAATGTTTCATGGCTAGATATGTGGCCCACACAAAGCCCATAACAGTCCTCCCAGCTTTTTTTGCTAAAGCCAGGGGTGGGCAACCTGTGGCCATAAAGCCACATGTGACCTTCTAGGTTCTTAAGCGTGGCCTTTTGACTGAATCCAAATTTTACAGAACAAATCCTTTTATTTTTACTAATACATTTTTGTTGGTCTTTTATATTTTTATTTTATTTTTAAAATACCAAAGAATAAAATAAGTGTCAACAAAATAATCCTCCCAGATTGACCAACACAATTAGAACATTAGTAAGCCATAAGGGCTAAACTGCCGGTTGCTATGCTCATGATTTAGTTGTAACTCCCCCTGCCTGACTGATGCTACTCCTGCAAGGGGCTGGCTGGCAAGAGTGTATGGGGGTCTAGCACACCAGGCTGCTGTCAGCTTTTGACAATGGTGCACTGTGTTTCTGTTTGAAGTGGAATTTGTGAATAGTTGCATAGCTCAATAGTATTTTTTAATTCTGTCTGCTTAACAGCCCATGATGTCGAAGAAGAACAAGAGAATGTTGAAAGAAGAAAACATTTTTTAATGAGGATTAGGAATTACAATATTATCTTGTTTCTGCTAAAGATAAAATGATTTGCTTGCCTTGTGATACTGCAATATCAACATTAAAGAGATTCAATGCTTGTCAGCATTACAACACTCATATGCACCACAAATATTTTAAATTAGAAGGAGAGGTATGTAAGGTTGTATTGCAGAAATTAAAAGATGAAAAGCAAAAGCAAAGACAAATTTTTCAAGCAGCAATAAGACCTGTAAATAATGCCACTGAAGCAACTTATAAAGTAGCTTATATACTCAGGAAAAAAAGGAAAGTCATTCAGTGATGTAGAAATTGTGAAAGAAGGCATTGTTGAAGTTGTAGGATGCTTAGACACCAATAAAGTTTCTTTTTTTTTTTTTT
>CAUYSK010050261.1:0-26420 GCA_963575035.1 Avahi laniger | reverse complement strand
CTGTAGTCCCAGCTACTCGGGAGGCTGAGGCAGGAGGATCACTTGAGTTTGAAGTTGCTGTGAGCTAGGCTGACGCCACGGCACTGTAGCCTAGGCAACAGAGTGAGACTGTGTCTTAAAAAAATAAAAAAATAAAAAATGACATGTGTTTAAAGTGTACAACGTGATGATTTGATATATGTATACTGTGAAATGATTACCACATCATAAACTAACACATATATCACCTCACATAAGTACCTGTAGGATCTACTCTCTTGGCGAATTTCAGTATGCAATACAGTATTATTAACTATAGTCACCATGCCATATAATTAGGTCCTCAGAACTTATTCGTCTTATAACTGAAAGTTTGTACCCTTTGACCAACATCTCCCCATTTCCCCACCACTCAGCCCCTGGCAACCACCATTCTACTTTCTGTTTCTGTGGCTTCAACTTCTTCCTTTTAGATTCCACATGTAAGTGGATGCCATATGGTATTTGCCGTTCTCCGTCTGGCTTATTTCACTTACCATAATGCCCTCCAGGTTCATCCAAGTTGTTGCAAATGGGAGGATTTCCTTTTTATGACTGAATAATATTCCATTGCATATATATAATATTCTGCTGTTTATACAGACCATATTTTTTAATCCATTCATCCATCAAGAGACACTTAGATTGATTCCATGTCTTGACTATTGTGAATAGTGCTGCAATGAACATGGGAGTGCAGCTATCTCTTCAACATTGCTGATTTTGTTTCCTTCAGCTATAAACCCAGAAATGAGATTGCAGATCATGCGGCAGCTCTATTTTTAATTTTTTGAGGAACCTCCACATGTTTTCCATAATGGCTGTGCTAATTTACATTCCCACCAACAGTGTATAAGGGTTTCCTTTCCTCCATATCCTCACTAACACTTGTCTTTTTGATAAGACTCATCCTAATAGGTATAATGTGACATCTCATTTTGGTTTTGATTTGTATTTCCCTGATGATCAGTGATGTTGAGTACCTTTTCATGTACCTGTTAGTCATTTGTATGCTTTCTTTGGAAAAATATCTGTTCAGGTTCCTTTGCCCATTTTAATTAGACTATTTTTTTTTTGCTGTTGAGTTGTATGAGTTCCTTATATATTTTAGACATTAACCCCTAATCATATGTATGGTTTGTAAATGTTTTCTTTCAATCTGTAGGTTGCCTTTTCATTTTCTTGGTTATTTCCTTTGCTGTGCAGAAGGCTCTGAGTTTGACGGAATCCCATTTGTTTACTTTTGCTTTTGTTGCCTGTACTTTTGAAGTCATACCCAAAAAAACCACTGCCAAGGCCGACATCAAGGAGCTTTTTCTCTGAATTGTCTCCTAAGAGTATTCCAGTTTCAGGTCTTCTGTTTAAGTCTTTAATCCATTTTGAGTTATTTTTTGTGAGTGGTGTGAGACAGGGGTCAGTAATACTTTGTTTTTAAGCCACTAAGTTTTAAGTGGTTTGTTGTGCAGCGACAGATAATAGGAAAGAGAGAGATGAAGGAAGAACAAGTCAAACTCAGTCCACACCCACACTTCAGCTGCAAAGGAGGCTGAGAATCATAGTCTTTTAGTTTGGCCTGAGTGTGTCCTACTGAGACATTGGGACTCTGGGGCACTAAAAGGAGGGAAAGAATTTTAGGAGGCAAGTAGCACACAGCAAGTACCACACAGCTTTTCTGTATTTTTAAGGAATTTTTCAAGTGTTCAAATTTATCTCTATCCATATCACTCATAGCAGATGAGAATACTGAGGCTATCTCATGTGTAGGCTCTCCAAATGTTCATTATCTCAAATTTTTTATGTCCTCACCGATTCTCTGTCTTTCTCAAGGCAACTCCTCTGCCTCTCCCTCCCTCTCTCTCCCTCCCTCCCTCTCTCTCTCTCTCTTTCTTTCTCTCTCTCTCTCTCTCAGCTATGAAGGAAGCATGGAGAGTGCACTGATGAAGAAAGACAGAGGAGGCCCCATGGTGGGAAGAGTTGGGTCAGGCCGGGGTGGGAGTGAAGGCCAGGAAAAGCACTCCGTGTACAGGGAATAGTACATTTGGAGGGAGAGGCTTAGCATTTGGGGGAGATGAAAGGTGTGTGCAAGAGCGTTGTGGGCAGAGGGGGGAAAGGCTCTAAATAGTGGGGGAAAGCTCTGTGTAAAGGAAGAGAGGCAAGCAGGGGCCAGATCATAGAGGATTTTGAGAAAAGTAAAGGACATGTCCCTTACTGTCACTGAGCTTACACTCTAGGAGACTCCTGGAATCTTAGGATGAATCAAACTAGGCCTTTGAGCTCCTGGGGACTACGGCTATGTTTCTCATCATTTAAAAGAGTTTTTCACCAGAATTCCCAAAAAAAAAAAAAAAAGAGCTTATGGAAATTTTACAATTTTGTATTTTCATTAAAAAAAAGGACATTTTTTAAAATTTATTTTTTAATTTAAAATTTCATTATAATTTATTTATTTGACAAATAAAAGTTGCATATCCCTGGTGGTCTAGTAGCTAGGAATAAAATTGTATATACTAATAACATTTATAGTGCACACCATGATGTTTTGAAATATTATATGTATACATTGTGGAATGGCCAACTCAAGCTGATTAACATATGCATCACCTCATGTACTTACCATTTTTTATCATTATTTTAAGTTTATTTTTTTAGAGATGGGGTCTCACTCTGTCACCCAGGCTAGAGTGCAGTGCAGTGGTGCAATCATAGCTCACTGCAGCCTCGAACTCCCGGGCTCAAGCAATTCTCCTGGCTCAGCCTCCCCAAGTGCTGGGATTACAGACATGGGCCGCAGCGCCCGGCCCTTACCATTTGAGTGTGTGTGTGTGAACAATGTGACACTTTCCAAACTGGCTGCTGACCCCCTTATGAGTGGGCGTTCCTGCATGGTGTCCAGGTTCCACTCTCCAGCCTTTGCCCAGGTGACGCTGACTGTATGGATGGGATCGTCGGGCTCCCTCGCCTCTGCAGTCTGGCTCATTCCAGTTAATGGGGAGCCGTGCCAGGAGAGGAGAGCAAGAGTGGGGTCTCTTCCAGCAAGCTTGTTGCTGGTGTCTGTGCCGCTAGACCAAAGAGCATGTCTCCTCTCAAGGCGTTCTCTTCTTGACTCGCTCCTCCCGTTCTGGCTTCCCTCCCCAGGCCCCTGCTTCAGCCTAGCAGCTCCTCTGCTGTCACCAGGCCTGGTTTCTATACCAGCCCTGCCTACCCAGTTAACAGTCTCTTTGTGAGTCGACCCTCCTCAGGTTACCCCAGGTTGAGTGTGCCCTCCACCTGCTGTCAGGATCCTGACTGATGCAGGCTCCAAGTAGTGTGACTTATTTTCCAGGCTCATTGAAGAAGAGACAGAGGGACTGAATCTGAAAACGACTCACTTGAATTGAAGGAAAGCTCAGTGACATCAAGAGACTTTGTGCCTTGTGCTGTTCAAATAAAGATACTGAGCAGTTTGAATAGGGAAAAGCAGCAGAAAAACCAACTTCTCACGCAGTTGCCAGTGCCTGCCAGGCAGTGGCAATCTGTACTATGTTCTTGTATGGAGAGTGATTGTGTTTCAGCAAAACAATATCAACTGTTAAAGTTAATTAAAATTGTTAACCTGCCTTTTATTTGCTTTGTACTGTGTTTGTATATTATTTATATATATTTTTGGTTTTATTATAGCATAAGATTTATAATGTATAATCTTATAATCTTTATACCCAGGTTTATGTTTATTACTTTTGAATAATACTAGGATAAAATAATATGGTAAGTTGGTCATTTCTGAGAATTTTTTCCCTTTTAAAATGGCTCCATACATCCCTCAGTTTGAGAAACACTGATCTAGTTCAACATGTCCTCTACTGCAGAGATGCTTCCAGTACAACTGCCTCAATATCCATTTGTCAGAAAGGTTTGACATTAAACTGAAGTCAAAAATTTTCAGCCATTGGTCCTAATTTTGCCCTCTGTAATGACGCTTACGAAACATCCAGGCTTTTTTCTATGAAATGGTTTTCCATCCCTGATATCCGATAATTGCATTCCCATCTTTCCATTAGTGTCTTTAAAAAGCTTACCCCTCCCTCAAGTCTTAATGTGAAAAGCTCTCCCCCACGAAGTAGTTCTTGATGTTCTTCCCCCAGCCAAAAGTGAACTCCCCTCACTGGAACTTCCAAAGCACATCATATTCTGCTGTGCATTCTGGTTTCTGGTGTACAACTTTCTTTCTCCTATTAGCTTTTGCTTTTGCAAAGCAGGAACTGTTTTTCATTCATTTACACTCTCCTTAGCCCTTACCAGTGTCATACACACTACAGATGTTTAACACATATTGAGTTGGCCAGGTGTGGTGGCTCACACCTGTAATAATCCCAGCATTCTGAGAGATGAGGCTGGAGGATCACCTGAGGTCAGCAGTTCAAGACCAGCCTGAGTAAGAGGAGGCCCTGTCTCTACAAAAAATAGAAAAAATTAGCCGGGCATGGTGGTGCATGCCTGTAGTTCCGGCTACTCGGGAGGCTGAGGCAGGAGGATCGCTTGAGCCCAGGAGTTTGAGGTTGCTGTGAGCTATGATGACACCACTGCACTCTAGTGGGGGTGACAGAGTGAGACTCTGTCTTAAAAAAAATAAATTAGTTGAAGGAATCCATGAAAGATATAAGAATACATTATACACACACACACAGACTGAAAACTAGAAAAGTTCTGCATAAGTGTATAATAATACACATTTGCCTGGTAGTTTGAATGTTTGCTCCCTCTGCATCAGGAGCATGGTTCAGGCTGCTGTCCAGCAGCCCCATTAAATACCATCTCTTTATCTGCAACCTTAAACTTCTCTTGTGCCAAGAAAGGCTCCCGGCTAGAGAACATCTTCCATTTGTGTGGCACAAAATCCCCTAGGAGCCCTGACCCCTGTACCACCTCGACTAATGGAGTCTGACATAATCAACTCCATGGGGCCTCTGGTTACTCAGTATCAATTGTCAGAGTGGCATTGTTCTGTGATAATGGGGGAAGTTTGATAAAAACAGTTCAAACAGAATATGTCCTTCAGGAATTTACATTATATAGGGAAAAACAAGGTGTATTCATGCTAAATTGAAATGAAAATATGTAGATAAGAGCAAGCTAACCTACACTTAGGATGCATGTGAAAACATTTAAAAAGTATACCCGCAAGAATAAAGGGATATTCTATCAAGGAGGCGGAATGTGGAAAACTTGGAACTTCTATTTAGAATAGAGAGGGAGTCACTGATTATTCATTTAACAAAAGATTTTTAAAATATCTAGTTTCCTGAGTGTTTTTGAATCATCACAGATTTTTAATGCTGGATAGTTCTTAAAGGTTATCTACTTTAACGCTTATGTTTTACAAGTGAAGAAATAGAGGCCATCTGCTTTTTTCACTCTTATTCCAGGACTCTTGAGCCTTGAGGAAGAAAAATCACAGAGCAAAACAGATGGACGTCATTGCCAAGCAATGGAGTCATTGCCAAGTTGAAGGCCAACTTCAGTGGGGCCTCAGCACCACTGCAGAGTTAGCAACCCTTTAACTTCCCTTCATTCACTGCCCCACCTCGGTCCCCTTCAATGTTGTCCAACCCATCTTGTTTCCTTCCTTTTTTATCCCCTTTCTCAAACTCATTCTTCACAGCTACCCTTGTCTTCATTCAACAAATATTTATTAAGCACCTACTATGTTCCAGATGCAGTGGTTATAGCAGTGTACTAGGCCAAGGTCCCTGACCTTACAAACCTTCCTATTCTTGTTAGGGGCCTGGGAAGTCAGGCAACACATAAATAGGCAAACAAACACATTTTAAAAAGTTGACAGTGAAAGACAATTAAAAAGAGTGATGTGATAGAGGAAGGGGTGGCTATTTTACATTAAATGGTTTTAAAATGTCTCTAGGCTGGGGTTGGTGGCATGTGGCTGTAATCCCAGCTACTTAGGAGGCTGAGGTGAGAGGATCACTTGAGCCCAGGAGTTCGAGATGAGCTTTGGCAACGTAGTGAAACCCCCCATCAAAAACCAAACAAACAAAAATAAATAAGCTCACTGAGTCTGAAAAGAATAAAAATAAATAAAAAAAATCCACATCTAAATAGCGGGTAGTTAAGAGAAAATCCTTGCTATCAGAGAAAAACAGGTGGATTACCTACAAAGGAATGAGACTGATAGCCTCATATGGCCTGTGAGATGATGAGTTAGTGATACCATTCAAGTCCTGAGGAAAATATCTTTGATCTTGTAATTTTATCCTCTATCAGTATCCCATTCAGTATTAGGAGTAAAATAAAGACATTTTTGGACCTTCCAAGGCTAAGATGCCTTAGGATCTATAAACCCTCTCTGAAAGAATGAATAGAGGACATTCTCCAAGAAGAGAAATAAACCTTGGAAGATATAATGGGTTGCAGGAACCAATGTGTGCAAAGAAATTAGCAAAAGTTATTTTGTCTAAATAAGCATTGATTGTGAATTGTTTTGAGGTTTTAAAACTATAATCTGTAGCTAGAAGAAAACTGGGGCTTAGAGAGAAGAAAAGTAGCTCACTCTGAGCCAAAGCTTTTAACCACTTGTTTTGCAGACCTTTGTTCCCCAGTGTCTAGCATAGGACCCAATGCAAAACGAGTGCTTAATAATTGCTTGCTGCAAGAATGAATGAATGGAGTGATGAATGTTTCTGTCAGTGTGAAGCCTTTTCAGAATATTAGCATTTTCAGAGAGTGAGATTTACCACCTTCATGAATCCACCTAGGATGTTGCAACCATGAGCTGGGACAGGAGCAGCCTGGGAGGGTTTTGCTGCCTGACTATTCTAGAGACAAGTTTGGATTGTGCTCCTTCCAAGGGCTTCTGGGAAAAGTGCCTCTCTGTCTGGCAGCTCTGTCCTTCGGCCTGAGGCCAAGAACCCTCCGAACAAATAGTCTGCTGCTTAGTGAGAGAGCAGGGGAGGACAGCCACATGTCTGGAGAGCACACACTTCCTGTTGCTGAGTACCAGAAGGGACTTTCTTTCTACTTATTCCAGATCAGGTCTAGATTCTTGACAAACAAATAGATCACCCCCATGTGTAAGCCTCATTTCTTGTCTTCTGAAAAAATAAAATAGTAACGAGTCAAGAGTCTATGCTGCAATATCTCCTTACTTCATTTAGTTCTGACACTCCATGCCTGAACCTTCACAAAGAAATAACTACTTGGAAACTAGAGGATGCACTCAAACACCATTTATTCCAGATGGAGAGACACTTCACAATGCAGGACACAAAAAAATGAAGTCATCCACTCACCTTTTTCTAATGTTGGGGTGGAATGTGGCTGAGGGGAGAGCAAACTCCACCCTTTATTTCCCAGGAAGAGATCACGGTAATGTTTTAGCAAGGGTGGGGTGAAATCTTGAACACCTCAGCTAATTTCTAAGGTAACTATGGAGTTTACAGAAAAGTTCAGAACCAAGGTAAGACAAATAAAAGACCTGGCTTGGTCACTAACTTCCAGTGTGAAAGAGCCCTGGTGTTTACCTTTCCCAAGAGGACCCCCTTTATCTAATCTATTGAGATCACTGTGACTCCACCTTTAAGGTTCTTTCTAATTCTAAAGTTGTGCCCTTTTTGCACCCTTCCTTTTGGTCTCCCTGTTGTGACAATGGGTCTCGTCATCATTTGTGGCATATGTATCATGCTCTGTAAACCTACGTCTTGCTCTTGGCCTATAATCCTATCTTTCTCTCCTCAATAAATCTCATTTTCGTGCTTACCCTAAAAAATAAAACAAAGTTGTATGATCTGCCATATTTTGGCTGCAATAATTTCCTAGTTTCCCATGGCCATTCCTATTATTCTATTCATTTTTAATTACATAAGTGTTACCTGACTTCACTCTTGTAGGACTTTACACAGTTCCATTGCTACTTTCCAACCACATTCCTGCATCCACCTAGCCACTGGCCCTCTCAGTTCCTACACAGCCACCAGCCAGCCAATAAATACTTATCAAGTGCCTATCAACATCAGACAATGAACAAAGCAGAGAGTCCCTGCATCCAAGGAGCTTATATTCTACAAACAATAAACGTGTAAACAAATACATACATAGGATAATTATAGGTATGAATAATAACTACTAGTGTTACCAAAAGTTCAGTACTTGTCCCTGAGGCCAAACAAAGAATGAGGACAAGTGGCTTGAGGAGAAGGAAAGAGAAGTTTATTAATTTGCTGGCAAATGAGGAGAATGGCAGATTCTCATCTTAAAAAAAAACACCAGCCTCTGAGGACTATTCCTGCTCTGCACTGGCGTACACCTGCAGGAACTACTCCATGAATGCCCCGTCCCAGGCCAGTAGCTCCTGGTAGGAGGCCATCTCAGGGTGAGTTCCTTCAGAAGCATTCTGGTTAACTTCAGATTCTCTGTTTGGGTAGAATAAGCCTCTACCCAGCCTGTAAAGGTATCTACTAATACAAGTTTAGGCATCTGAGTGAAATCAATTTGCCAATCATTGAACGGGTGGGTCCCCACATGTTGGGTTCCCCATGTAGCAGGTTGCTTTTTTGTCTTTGGATTGTTCTGAGCACATAAATAGTATGTTGCAAATGGGGTCCTCTTCAATGAGGTCCCGCTAAACCCATTAAGGCATCACGCCCCCAACATGTGCTTCAGGTAGGAGAATGAGTCCATGAGAATTCTGTCTCCACTTAGCTGCGCCCTCCCAAATGTCAAAGCCACAGTCTTTAGTTTTAAAGGGGATTTATATCAATCTAAATCTAGCCAGGGTATCAAGGCCCTAGGAACAGATCACCTTTAGCCACCGCCTTAGCAGCTCTGCCAGCGGCCTGATTTCTTATCACGACATTAAGTGTCTCCCTTTTTTTGGTGACCAGGACAGTACATGATGGCCACCTGCTTGAGCTCAGCCATGACCTGTAGCAGGGCCATTATTTCAGTGGCATACTTAATGTCATTTCCCGCTGTCAGAAGCCCCCTTTCCTTCCAAATGGCACCATGAACATGCACAATCATAAAAACATATTTAGAGTCTGGATAAATGTTTACCTTTTTTTTCCTCTGGATAACTGAAGAGCTCTGCTTAAAGCAATTGGCTCAGTTTTCCGGGCTGAAGTCCCAGGCGGCAGTGTCATTGTTTCCAGTATCTGTTATTCTGTGACTACTGCATATCCAGCTCTTCATTGTCCATTGTCCATAAAGCTGCTTCCGTCAGTGAAAAGATCCCAATCTGGCTCTGGCCTCAGCTGATCTGACAGATCCATCCTGCTAGAATAGACAGCCTCCAGAACCTCTAAACAGTCATGCTGCAGAGGCTCATTCTCTTCAGCTGGTAACAGGGTGGCAGGATTGAGAGTAGCCACAGTCTTTAATAACAACTCACAGGTAGCTGCTACTGTCTGGAGGCAAGGAGGCCATCCTCTCACGTTATTGTCCAGTGGCTTTGACAGTATCTCGCTGGCCATGGGATGTCTCCCAGCATCTGTACTGAGATTCCATGGCTCATTCCTTGCTTTTCATGAAATTCTTTCTGTGAGTCAGGCAACCCCAAAGTGGGTACAGTAATAAGGCTCTGCTTCAGGTTTTTAAAAGGCATTTTGACAGTATGGGTCTAGATCAGTGGCTCCGTATCTGCTCCTTTAATGGCCTTGTACGAGGGCTTTGCTATTAGTCCAAAGTTTGGGATCCAGATGCAACAGAACCCTGCCATTCCCAGAAACCTGTGCAGTTGTTGTGAGTTCCCTTGCTAATTTGGAATCCCAGATAAGTAACCTGCTGTTTGCAATCTGTCCAACTGCAGGTTCCACAAGTACCCCACTACGCCCCCACCAAACAGGAGAGTCTTTTTAAACCCCTGAGGCAACACCGTCCAGCAGCACTGCGAGGCCACCCCAGTCCCAAGATCCTGCCGTTCGCATGCGGCTGAGTACCATTCACAGTCATTGCACGGTATCATTAATGGCATGTAGATGCTGCACGAATCTGCACTTGTTAGTATGGGGAATTTTAATTCTTTCTGCATGTTCTGTTCCGTCAGCCTATATGGCCTTACTTTTTGGTAGCTTCTTCTTGTAAATGCTGTAATCATGTGCAAGTCTGCTGAAGCCCAAACTTCAAAAGAGCTGCTGGGCAGTGGCAGCCTCCTGTGTGCTTCACCAGCCCTGGTATTCATCCAGCAGGAGCTTGGCGGTGCCCCGGGAGGTGAACGTCTGTGGCTTCTGGAACAGCTCCCTGTGCTCACCCAGGCCCACCAGGTTTCGCGGCAGAGGTGGCGGCAGGAGCAGCTCCAGCTCTGGTGTCGGCTCTCCGGGGTCCACCTCAAGGGTCGGCCTCCTGAGCCTGCAGGGAGGTGTTCCCGGGCTGCCGCCTCCGCTGGTCGAAGGCTGCCTGGGTGCCGCCTGCCCTCCCCCACGGCCTCCCCGCAACGCCTGGTTTGCGAGCACTGTGCGCCGGCGCTGGGGGCTGGGGCGGAAGTCGGCTGTGCTGTTTCCGCCCATGTGGCTCGGCGCTAATTGAGTCCGCGCTGTTAATCATACCTGGTGCTCCTGTGGGGTATCAGGATTGGAGCCGCCAGTGAGGTATGGAGCCCTCTGCAATTTGGGGCAATGTTCTTTCCAATGTCCTTCGTTTTCCCAAAGAGTACACTGGTTATACTTCAACCTGGAGCAGCTTTTCCCGCCCTTTCCTTTTGACTGTCTCAAAGGACCCTGGGTTGGTGCAGCTAACAGAACACACACAGGTTTCAGTTTCTGTTCTTCCCTAGCATGATATACTTTAAAGGCAGTATCAACAAGCTGCGAGGGATTCATGCCAATTGTCCCTTCCACATGCTGCAGCTTCCTTCGCATCTCTGGAGCACTCTGCCCTATAAAAGTCATATTAATCATGGACCTTCAGATCAGCATCTGCATGATTCCAATATTCCTGATAGATGCGTTCCGGAAATTCGGAGGGACCTTCATTAGCTTTTTGTTGTAATTTTTGGACCTTGTTTAAACTCCTCTGTCTAGGCACTCCCCTCCAGAGGCCTGCCAGAATACACTTTGTAATGATTTATTCTCCCACCATCTGCATCCGCATTAGGATCCCAGTTTGTGTAAGTCCAATAATACCCTGTCCAGCTCCCTATCTGATATTGCCATAATGAAAATTGCCCTGCCCTGGCTATGGGTGCCCTCTGGCCAAACTGAGCTCCCTGCCAGGTCTTGGAAGGAGAGACCATTCCCACTCCCGAGCCATAACCTGGTGGGTGTGGGACTGAAGAATTAGTTCCAGTCGTGCCCTCGCTGGCCCCTCCGAGAGGGTCCCTCTGGACATAGGCTGCGCACCTCCTGTGGATTGTCTCAGCTGTGGCGGGCATCATGCCTGCCCCTAGGGGGCTCGGTGGGTGCCAGCACCTCTTTACTGTGTCTCACACACACTGCTCACCTCTTCTGCTGCTGGGTCCACCCCCAGAGCGACGGTTCCACACGGTGTGCCTTGTGTCAGCTGGCGCCCAGCAGCTGACTTAGAACTGGTGCAGACCGGGGGAATCTGACTGTTGAATTAAAACAAAGGATCGCAAAGGCCCATGGCAGATGGCCCGGTGGGGCCCCAGCAGTGCGAGCCTGAGCTTGGCCAAGCCTGCAGCACCTTCCCCAGTGGGTGGAGAGCTGGCAGCGGGGAAGCGGGAGGTTTGGATCCAACGTGGTGATTCCCTCCCCTGTTTTGTCACGCAGTCTTTAAGCCTCTTTATTATGTAATTGCATGAAAGATTGTACATACGGGATCTCGTCCCATTTACCTGAACTTTGAAACAAATTATTCCAGTTGTAAGATCACATAATAATTTAAGTTTCCATTCAATGGCCACTTCTCATACTCTAGCACGAACAATGGATTACAATAACACCATTCTCTTTTAGACATAGACTTATAGCTGTAAGTTGGCCATTCAGCCAAGATTCTCCCCAAGGGGGTTTCAGATGGAATAGAAACGCAGCCTCCTGTGTTGACAAACAACAACAATGAGCACAACATGGCAAGTAGACAATACAGGGAATTTCCAGCGCAGACAATCTCAAATGCCAAGGCCTTACCAAATGAATGGGAACCGCACAGACGAGAACCAAATTCTCAAATGAGAACCAACATCTCCTAATCCAAAAGGGAATGCATCTCCAGGTTTTCTAGTTCCACTCAACCGTGACTTCCACACCCAAATGGCGCCTCCAAACAAAATGCCCTGCCACAGGGCTGGAAGGTTTGAAAACCTCCCCCAAACGGGTAGAATCAAGGGTCTTGGTGTGCACACTGGGGAACTTACCAACTTAAATAGCCGAGGTATAGTGAGTGACACTTCCCAAATCCATTTCCTTCTCCTCAACAAGTTCAGGTTGGTCAGAGCTGTGTCTAATTCAGGTAGAAAGAGATGGGAGTTCTCCAGAGCCCAACAGGCTTTGGCAGCTGCTGGGGCGGTCCCTTACTCTCTCATCCTGACGAGATGCCCTCCTCCTGGCGAAGACCCACAGCTTGACCTGGGGCTGCTCCCTGCTTCTTCCAGCTATGGCAGCAGTTGCGTGGTGCCATTCCACTGCAGCACTGATGGGCCCACTCAGGCATGCCAAATTCTGTTACTGAAAATTTAATACTTGTCCCTGTGGCCGAAAGATGAATGAGGACAAGCGGTTTTAGGAGAGGGAAAGAGAATTTATTAATTTGCCAGCAAATGAGGACAATGTATTTTTTTTCTTAAGACGAGCATCTGCCATCCTCCTTGTTTACGGAGGATGAATTGGGGGGATTAACAATTGCAGACAGTGAGATTGGTGAGGTGGCTACCATAGTAGTCCAGGTAAGGAACTCAGAAGGCTTGACTCAAACAGAAGCTGTGGGAAAGAGGAGAAGAGATGGGAGGAGAGGAGACAGAGAGCGAAAGAGATCTGAGACAGAGATTTGAGTCATCAGCAACATGGCAGCTGAAGCCCTGACTGAGGAGAACGTTAATCACAGAGATCCTACAGAGTAAGAATATCAATGGAGCAAGCCCAGGAAACTACAAACACTAGTGAAGGTGAAGGAAGGAGAGCTTGAGAGAGACAGTCCGCCCACTGCACAACTGCACAACTGCATGGTTCAGGGGAAGCCAGAGGTGCAGAGGGTCCAGCAGTGAGGCAAGCCCTGTCCAAAGGGAGAGGGTGGCTAACTCGCCATCCTCTTTTTAACAGTAAAATGTTAAAATCTTTTTAACAGTAAAATGCCATGCCTTTTCACTTTAAAAATCCTTTGATATCTCCACACCTATAGAACAATTTCTAAGTTTCTTAGCTAGAAGATGGCATCTTTCATCTGGCCTGTCTAACTTTGTTAACCTTATCTCATGCCACTCCCTGCCATGCCCCTATGCCTGCCCCATTGGGAATTCTCTGAAAATGTAACAGAAGGGCCTGAAAAAGGGCAAAATGTGTTATGAGTTGTCTCCTTAAAACCCCTCACCCTTTTTGAGGAATTAAAACCTGCACTCCTGCCTGAGGCCAGTAATCAGAAGGGCAGAGGAACGTTCTTTGTTTTAAACCACAGGAGATGGCTCAACAGAATTGTCCAGGAAAAGGTCATGGGATCATCTTCCCTGGAGATGAGGTCAATCAGGATGAGCAACCATAGTTTTTTTTTTTCTTTGTCTTTTTTTTTTTCCTGCGTATTATGGGGGTAAAAATGATTAGGTTACATTGCCCTTGCCTCCCCCTACCCCCAAGCAACCATAGTTGAACAGCAATAGCCCAAAGCTGAAAACATCCTTTGAAAGCTCTGTATTTCTGCTTAAAGGGAGGACGATGGCTCTTTAAGATGAGAGTCTGCCATCCTCCTCGTTTGCCGGCAAATTAATAAATTTCTTTCCTTTTCCTCAAACCACTTATCCTTTTCTTTGTTCTCCCTTGTTCTGCCTTGGGACAAGTATGGAACTTTTGATAACAAAAACACCATGCTGCTTCTCAGAAGCACAGGCTATGTAATTTGCAAGGCCCAGTGCAAAGCCTCTTATTAGGAAATCTTTAGGATGTTCAAAGGTGACAGCAGCCCGGTAAGGAGCACAAGACCCTCTGTGTGTGGGGCTCTGTGTGACTGCACAGGTTGCATGCCCATGAAGCCACTTTGCTTCTTCCTCGTGTTTGTGTTTTTTAGTAAACTACTTGCTCTGCTTGAAATGACCTTTCCTATGTTGCCTACCTGGCAAACTTCTAGTTATCATTCTAGATTCCTGTAGGTAGTTCTTAACCTTTTGAGGTATAAGGAGCTCAGGGAATTTCAACCCAAAATATGACGCCTTGGTATAAAAAGTATTTTGAATTAAAGGCCCTAGAGACCAACAGACATTGGAAAGGGCTTTCCCTGTATCTGCATACAACCAGACAGACCCATCAAAAGAACAATTGCCTTTTCTTCCCCTCCCAGTTTTCCCAATATATTGCAGGAAAGAAGATCAATAATGCAACCATACCTGGCCCAACTAATTTTAAATATAATACCTGTCTCTCAGGTTAATTTAATTTACAAAGAGAATCATTTACAAGTCAATCTGTTTCCCCTCATCCATTCATTCTTCCAAGTATCTATTCATCCTCCCTAGTTATCATTTATTGTCCCTAAACAGAATTACCTATATTCCTCATCTTCCCCTCCCCTCTAAAATGAGAGTATATGAATTTCTGGATCCCACTGGGTATTGGGTAATCACTCTGTAATTCTCCTTGTGGGCATGATAAATAAATCTCTTTCTCGTATTAATCTGCCTTGAGCTCATCTTTCAGCAAACTTTCCGGGGTCATGAGGAAGCTTCCCCTCACTCCCACAGGGTGATCACTAATCACTTTAGGAATATGTTGAGGCCAGGCTTCAAGCCTCTCACCTATAATTCCAGCACTTTGGGAGACTGAGGTGGAAGGATCACTTGAGGCCAGCAGTTTGAGACCAGCCTGGGAACATAGTGAGACCCTGTCTCTTTCATTTTTTTAAATTGAAAAAAAAAAAAAAAAGAAATATTTTGAAAACTATGGGCCCTCTGAAATTCCATATGCATACAACATAAAGTTTGGAATACAATTGCCAGAGGCCTCATGCACTCTCTGAAGCCCATAACCTGAATCCATGGAGGCTCGTAGACTCAGATAAAAATCTTATTTGAGACTCAGTTCAAATGTCACCCTCTCTACTGAGCTTTTCTGGCCCCTGCTGGACAGGAAAAAGCACTCCTTCCTGTGGAGGGCCTCATCCATCCCTCTGTTGTTATAATAACCATTATAAATGTTGTATGATAGTTAAAATTTCTTGAGGGTCTGCCATGTATTAGGCAGTTTCAGAACTTACTATAGTTTTGCCATTAGGTATTTTATTACCACCTTTACAGGTGAGGACCTGGGGTTCAGAGTTTAAAGACCAGAGCTTAAGAAAAGGGGGTGATACCACTCAGTCTGCACCCCTCACAGCCATGGCGCCCTTGAGTCGCCTATCCTTTTGCCACAGTGATTGACCTTACATTCTAAGCCCTGGGAAGGCACAAAGATTGTGCTCTGTTCATTTGTTTATTGCCCAAGCCTTTCCAGCAGATAGTTTCTACTAAATAAATGATTGTTGGGTGAATGAATACTTGATTCTAACCCTAGCTTCTTTTTATAGTCCAAGCTCAATCGATCATATCTGCCAACGAGATTAGAGAAATCTAGGATATTATCTCCTTGAAAAATGCTACATCCCTACCTCCGGGCTCTGGGATTCTCTTAGACTTGAGCTGGCACAGAGTGACTGCCCACGGACAGCTCTAAGTCAAGCTACACTAACCCAACTATGGTATTCTCTTCCCTCAAGAGTATTCCTCTTGTCCACAGGCCTGACAGCTTTTCCATCTGTGCTTCAGGCATTTCTGATAAGATGTTTGTGGTTTTATAACAAAGTGTTTTTGTTTTTTTTTAATTTTATTTCTGTTTATTTCTTTTTTTTCCCCTGGGAAGTCTCTTCTGAAGTTTTTGGTTTTTTTTGAGATGGAGCCTTGCTATGTTGCACAGGCTGGTGTCCAACTTTTGGCTTCAAAGTGATCCTCCCAAAGCATTGGGATTACAGGCGTGAGCCAAGTTCTTAAAAACAAGCAAACACAAACTCCAATCACTTTGGGTGAATATTTACCCTATAAACATTACTGTACTTTCGGGTTTGGGTTGCTAAATGCCTTGATATTCAGTTTAAATGACTTAATATTTGGATTCTTGGTGATTTTTTTTTTCATTTTTATCTGAATTTCTGCTATGTAAACCATCCTATGGATGGAATTAGAAATGGTTACATTTTTAAGCTTTGGAAATAGTCATTGAACAGCTGATTAGAACATCTTACCTGTAATCCATGTAGCTGACTCTGGTGTATCATCCATGGTTCTGAGATTCAGGAAGGGAATGGACATGCAACTCTCAAATGTTTGTAGAGCCAGTAATTTCATCCTTCTTTTCCAGACTTGGAATCCCAACCCCTGTTTGAGCTTTCTTAGCTGGCACAACTGAACAAAGTTTCTCCCGGGAGTTGCCAGGAGACTCAGGCAGCAGCCAGGGCCCTAGGCCTTGGGGAGCCTGTGGTTCAGGACTACTGGTCTTCAGCCAGTGCAGGAGCTGCTCTGCTTGCTGTTTCAGTCTTTTCTAGGACACACTTGCAGAGTCGGGGAGGACCGAGCTACAGGTAGAAGGGCTGGTGCTCAATGTGAGGTCCTGCTTCTTCTCTTTTGGAAGCTGCATCCACAGTAGTTAGCAATGATCAGCACAAGACCAAGACCAATCTACTCTTGCCTTTTCCTGATAGGGAGCTGCTATGAAAAAAATAGATTGTGGGTGGGTGCATTTTGGGAACTTTTTGTTATTGTCGTTAACAATACTAAGAGACTTTTCTAAGGTTTTACACAGAGGGGCACAACAGTGATGATAAAAGCTCCAGTTTATTTGGGGGTTTACCATGTTCCACATACTGTGCTAAAATTTTTTTTTTTTTTTTTGAGACAGGATCTTGGTCTGTTGCCCAGGCTGGAGTGCAGTGGTCTCATCACAGCTCACTGCACCCACTTCAGCCTCCCAAAGTGCTAGGACTATAGGTGAGCCACCGTGCCTGGCCTGTGGTAACATATTTTCTTATTCTCATAACAATCCTGTGAGATAGGTTTTCGATTCTCTTAGCTATATTTTACTTAGGAGGAGACCAAAGCACTAGGTTAAGTAATTTATTCACAGTCCCACGATTGGCAAGGGGAGAGCTGGGATTGGAGTTTGGCTCTATCTGGTCTCAAAGCCTGGCCTCCTCATGACTGGGATCTATTGTTTTGTTTTGTTTTTTTTCTTCCTTTCTTTTTTTTTTGAGACAGAGTCTTGCTCTGTTGCTCAAGCTGGAGTGCAATGGCATCATCATAGCTCACTGCAACCTCAAACTCCTGGGCTCAAGTGATTCTCCTGCATCAGCCTCCTGAGTAGCTGGGACTACAGGCATGAGCCACCACCCCCAGCTAATTTTTTGATTTTTTTGTAGAGTCGGGGTCTCTTGCTCAGGCTGGTCCCGAACTCCTGGCTTCAAGAGAGCCTACCACCTTGGCCTCCCAGAGTGCTGAGATTACAGGAATGAGCCACCGTGCCTGGCCTATTGTCTCTTAATTGTAGAAACCCACCTCCTTCACATTTCAGGACCCTCCAGATTGATGCTCCTACTGCCATTTTCCTCTTCCCCTCTTGATCCATTCTACATACCAAGGCCAGATTAGATTTTCCTAAAATATTGCTTTAATCCTTTCATTAGTAATGCCTAGGCAAAGCACCCTGTTGACTATAGGAGCAGGATAGCATTCAAACTATTGTCTTCTGATCCTCAGCTGTCCTCATCTTGCTAAATAACTCTTCTAACAACTTCTGCACCCTGCAGTTGAGGAACGTAAGAAATCCAGAGCTAAAATTGGGACAGGGGGATGTAAACTTTGAATGAACCTGTATAAAACCTTATGAATATTTTCTACCTTCATTAAAATAAAGCATTAAAGGAAACATTTTAAATAAAGAGAATATCAATGACATTTTTCACATCTTAAATTACTAATGGTGACTAACGTGGAATTAGATTCTCTCTGCAATCTGTTGCTTGCTAAAAACTTTAGTATGTCTTTCCAAGGAAATTTTAATGAGTGGCTCATTAAAAAAAAGGAAAAAAATTTTATTTTTTCCAGATATGTATACTAAATTTTTTCTTGTCTGATTCTCTATTCAATTGTTTAATGTTGTTTTGATTGTAAGATGTATTAGGAGAGCCTCACATTTTGAATAAACTTGCTTTAAATATTCTTCCTGTTGAACAAAAGGTTTGAGGAAGTAAGTCAATGCCTTTTTCATTTGCTTTGTTATGGTTCAACCAGTTTTCTCTGATTGTTACTAAACTCTCTTCCCAATAACCCAGTGATCATCCTCTGTGTTTACCAAAAATCATTTTAACAAAGCTACAGAAAAATTATGTTGAGAACAAATGCTGTGGCATATTTCATGGTTTCAGGGTTTTTTCTTTGGGGGAGAAGGGTACATTTTAATTTTTTTTTTTTTTTTTTTGCCTGAGTTGAAAGTGGAGAGAGCCTGACATGTTTTACCTGACAAGGGGGACTGTCCCCTGCCTGTCCACTTCATCTCTACCATATACCCTCGCTGAGGCAGGTACCTTCCCAGCCAGCACTGACAAGGAAAGTAGCCACAGTTTGGTCCTTGCTGTATACGGGCATTCCTGCATTAGGGAGGAGTTTCCTTCAAGTTTCCTTCTAATCCCAAGGTGCTATGATCTGGGCCTTGCTGGCCTCTGTATCAGTAGTGCTCTTGGCCATGTCATTCACTTACTTCTAGGCCTTAGTTTCCTCATCTGTAAAATCAGTATGTTTGGTCAGGCTATCTCAGAGGTCTTTCATAAATCTAAAAGCATGTGGCCTTAGAAAGACACTGAATGAGAGTACAGCAAAATACTAACAATAGTTACATCTGGGTGTGGGTGGTTTTACTTCTTCCATTAGGTATTCTTCCTGTAGGTACTTTCCAGATTGCCTGTAATTTATACAGTGGAAAAGCAAAACCACAGTAAACTCTATTCAAATAGGAATGATATGGAAGGTTGAGGCACTCTACTGGAGACACAGCTGTGCTCAGAGTCACTCAACCTTGGCTTTGTCCCCTCCCAGCAACTGGGCAGTGTTGTGGGTTTTATATGGTCCACAGAATAAAGTGCACACAGGGTCCTGCTATTCGTTATTACTCAGAGCAGCTTTTGCTACACTAGAAAGCTTGCCACTTGGCTGATGAAAAGTCTCTGTACAGCACACCCTTGAGTCTAGGCTGCTTTTTTTTTTTTTAATTAAAAAAATTTTTTGGTTTGACTGTTTTGGGTTTTTTGTTTGTTTTGCTGCTAGTCAAGAAGTCTGAGCTTCTTTACCTAACTAACTAGCTGTATAACCTGGGGCAAGTCAACCTCTGGGCCTCATCTGTTTAAAAAAGAGAGAGAGAGAGAGAGAGACAGAGAGAGAGTTTGTGTGTGTGTGTGGGTGTGGTGGGCTGATTATCAGATGATCTAAAATTCAATGGTTGTATGATTCAGTGTCACCTGAGGCCAAGTTGAGAAATAGTCTTAGACACTTAAGCACCACCACCCTTTATCCCCAGGACCACCCTTGGACCCTCCCACCCACATCTGCCCTGGAAGGTCAAATCCAGGCCCCACAGTCCTAGTGGTTGTACAGACTGAGCACCAGGCTGCTCTCGGCAAGTCCGTCTTCTTCCCTACAGTGGGGAGGGCAAATCCCGTCCCACTACTGAAGCCCTGGACCAGCCCCTTTCTGCAACCATAGAGAACCCCACCAATGTTTAATTTCAGTCACAATAACCTGAAGCAGACTGTCAGCATCTCCTGGCAGCACTCCAGCTCTGGGAAAAAGAAAAAAAAATGGGAGAAGCAATGTACTTATGTTCAGCTGCAATTTACTCAGCAGAGTGATTAATCAATTAATTATTCCACTCATTGAACTATTCAAAAGCATTTTTGAGTGTTTACCATATGCTCCTTGTATTGTTGGAGGGCTTGAGCAGCTAGAGCCCGAAGGCTTGTAGTGAAATGAGATCTGGAGCGCTGACAGAGACGCGTTTACAAAAGGGCCAGGTGCCAGCCTCGAACCGGGAAAGGGCCGGCCTCCTGCCTCTCACCTTCAGACACCGGCAAAGCTGAGGAGCTCTGGGCTGTCTGTCCCCACCCCTAGACTGCTAATCCTCTGGTTTGTCTTTCTCACCTGAATCTTCTACACAGGCAATAGAAAGATAGTGTGAAAGTGAAAAATCTACCTGAAGCTCTTCCTTGTTTAAAAGTCTTAAGGTTTCCCTTCCCCTTAAGGAAAACGTTCTTCTCAACAGGTATAGAAGGCCCAGCATGAGGTAGGTCTCAGCCACCTCTTCTGCCTCCTCTCCCTGCTTCCGGCTTCAAACTTCCCTTTCTGGGGACCAAATTGTGAGCCATTCCCAGGCTCACAACCCCATCCCTGCTCTTCCCCACTTTGCTGGGTCCCAATTGCCCTCCCAAGCATACACTAAACAAACCACTGCCACCAACAGCCAGAACGCCTGGCTGAGGCATCTTTATCCTCTAAGATTCCCCTCAGACCCTCAGGAAGCTGCTCTGACCTTATTAACCCATCTCCTGCAAGTCTCTACCCACTCGCCCCCCTGTAATAAGTATCTGCTTAGTTTTGTGTCTTCTTCCACACATTGCAAGCCTGAGAGGGCCGTCCTTACTTATATTTGTAACTCCAGTGACAGGCACACATAGGTTTGAATTAAAGTGAGCCCTCAATATGCGTTGGTTGGGAAGTAGAATCACATGTCTGTGTCTATAATGGCTTTTGGTTTGGAGAGGAGAAGGCAAACTGTCTATACCTCTGTATCCAGAAGATAAGCAGAGAACCTGAGATTTTAGAGCAGCAAATGAGTCAGAAAGCCAAACCAGCCTAGTGCCTGCCTTGCATTTCACCTGGCTCTACTGTGTCAGGGTGAGAAGATGCTTATTGGCCTTTTAAGTGCCTGCAACTTTCTAAAAAATGTGATTATTGCATGCCCAGGCCAGATTCTTCTCCTTAAATTCTCTGCAATCAGGGGTAGAAAAATCATTCAGTTCTTCCCGTGTTTCTTGTTTCATTTAGGAACAGAGCTGAAAATGTCCTCCCATCAACGCGCACCACGCACATTGTTAGGGTCAGGTACAAGAAGGTGTTGGGAGCGTTTAGCATAATGTGTGGCCTGTAGTAAGTGCTCAGGAAATGCTGCTCTTATAACTGTTGTTATTAATGAGCTGAGCTGGCAATTTTGTTGTGGCTTTTCTCCAAGATGCTGCTCTGGACTTGGGGATTTCCACTTTTATAGGGAGAGACCCTGGTCATCTCTGGGACGTGAAGTCTGTTCGCCATGGCAGCTATTTGCCTAATTCCAAAGTTCTCTGTTCCTGGGTGGAGCTATTAGAGAAATTATTGTCTGAACTGGCTTTCTGATGTACTGTCCCTGCTAGGAAGAAGCTTCTAGAGTTTATGGGACTTGGCTAGATGCCAATGAAGACAGGCAAATCCCATTCTTTTCAGTGATCTCATTTTCACCATCTTAAGTAACAAGGCCTTCTCTCTTCATTTCACCCCATTTTGGATATTCAAATCTATCCTCACTACTTCTTTAAAATCTGAATTTAGCCATTTGGATATATGTTTTGCGTGTTTTCTCTGTTCATGAATGTTACGGACAAACGTAAGGGTGATTAGGCTGCTCTGCTCGGCTTTCCAAATTCTGCATGGATGGGTGAGGGGATGAGGGAAGTGGAAGGAATGTAATTCAGGGGATAGACTGTGTTCCTGTGACTTCGTTTCCCACCGTTTTATTAGCGGCAGACATGGTTAAAATGTCCATGAAAGAGAACAAAATTGAAGAACGATTCAGTCTGACCGCTTTGTGTGGAAAGGAAGTAGCGGTGGTACTGCCCTTTTATCTTGGGGACAGTGCAAATATTATGGGCGGATTTTATGTTGAAGAGGTCAAGTTAAAAAAAAAAACCCAGCTGAGCTCATTCTTCCTCCTTGCCAATTGGGATTAACTTCCCAACTACCAAAGGCATGGGCAGTCTACACAGTCTCCCAAGTTTGGGATCCAGGCCTTAGCCTGATTCTCCACTCACGCAAGTCTCTTCAACAATCTCCATTTGGACTGTGCTGTTAGCAGCCATAGAGAACTCCCTGAAATTAAACTGAGCTATACTTTTGGCTGCAACAGTCTTACTCTCTCAGGGAAGACTGTTCTCTGCAGATGGGCGCTCCTGAGAATTATGCAAGATCAGCTAAGTGTACCTATCCAGTAGACCAAGGTGGGAGCAGAATTTGTGGTTAGGCCTTCACTACGTAGAGTCTGAAGTACCCTGTCCTGGATAATCATTCCAAGAATACTCCACGCTTGGGGGCAGGGGTGGGGCAGCAGCATGAATCCAGTCTCAAAGATAGCAAATGGACATGGCGTTGGTATAGGCCTATACCTATAGGGCTATCAACTTACATTTAGGTTAAAATTCCAAAGCAAGCCTCTCGAATTGTGCCAGGCATTGGAATGGCAACCTAAATTGCATGAAAAAGCAACAAAATATTCCACTGGTAGGTGTTATATAGAAATAACTTTATTGAAGTACAATTAATATACAACAAATTACACATACATAAAGGGTACATTTTAATAAGTTTTGACAGATGTATACACTCACGAAACTGTCAACACGATCAAGACAATGAACATATTCATCACTCCCAAAGGTCTCCCCACACCCTTTTGTAACCCATTCCTCCTGCCTTTTCCCACTCTTCATCCACCACCACACTCTTAGTCACGTCCCAAGGACACCGTGGATCTGTTCCTGTAGGTCAGTTTGTATTTCATTCACGCTTTTGCCTGGCTTTCAGTGTATGAATGCACCAGTTTGCCCATCACCTGCTGACGGACATTTGGGTTGTTCCTAAATTTTGGCAATTTTGAAGAGAGTGGCTATGAATATTTATGTACAAGTCTTTGTATGGACACATGTTTTAATTTCTCTTGGGTCAGTGAGTAGGAGTGGAATGCCTGGCATATATATATAGTGTATTTATTTAACTTTAAATAAAAAAAAAAATCACTCAACTGATTTCCAAAGTGGTTGTAATATTTTACATTGCCAACAGTAGTGTATGAGAATTTCAGTTTTCTATAGCCTCACCAATACTTGATACAGTCTTTTTATTTTTCTTCTTATTTTTTGAGACAGGATCTCACTCTGTTGCCCAGGCTGGAGTGCAGTGGCGTCATCATACCTCACTGCAGCCTCAAACTCCTGGGCTCAAGCAATCCTCCTGCCTCAGCCTCCCAAGTAGGCGGGACTAATCTTCCTGACAGAGTAAGATTGTTTTTCAGCCAAGATTATAACTCAACTTAATTTCAGGGAGCTCTTCAAAGCTGCTAACACCATAGTCCAAAGGGAGATTGTTGAAGAGACTTGCATGGGTGGAGAATCAGACTGAGGCCTGGATCCTAGACTTCGGAGACTTTCTAGATTACCAGGTAATTTTTAAATTTTCTGTAGAGACAGGGTCTCACTATGTTGCCCAGCGTAGTTTCAAGCTCCTGGCCTCAGGTGACCCTCCCACCTCGACCAACCAAAGTGCTAGGATTACAGGTGTGGGCTACTACACCTGGCCAGTCTTTTTATCTTTTAGCCATTATAATAAATGTGCAGTGGTATCTCATTGTGGTTTTAGTTTGTATTTCCCTAGTGGCCAATGATTTGAACATCTTTTCATGTGCTATTTGCCATCGATATATCTTCTTTGGTGAAGTGTTTGTCCAAATATTTTGCTTATTTTTTTAAATTGGGTAGTTAACTTTTTATTATTGAATTTTGTGAGTTTAAAAAATATACATGTAAATGTGTATATGTATATATATATATTTTTTTCTGGATATAAATCTTTTTTCAGATATATGATTTACAAATATTTTCTCCCAGTCTGTGGCTTGACTTTTCATTCTCTTAATATGCCTTCTGACGGCCAAAAGTTACGAATTTTGATGAAGTACAATTTATAAGTTTTTTCATTTATGGATTGTGTTTTTGGTTTTCTAAGACATCTTTGATTAAGTCAAGATCAATAGATTTTTCTCCTGTGATTTCTTCTAGGAGTATCATAGTTTTAGGTTCTACATTTAGAGGTAATTTCTGTGTACAGTGTGCGGTAAGCATCTAAATTATTCTTTTTGTATGTGGATATCAAAGTGTTCCAGCACCATTTGTTGAAAAGCTGATTCTTTCCCTAAGCTGCCTTTGCATATTTGTTGAAAATTAACTGATGTTTGTATATATGTACAGGTCTGTTGTTCAGCTTTTATTCTATTGATCTGTCTGTATTTATAGCAATATCATATTGTCTTCATTACTGTAGCTTTACAATAAAGTTTTTTTTTTAATTTATTTTTACTTTTTTAAATGTGTCAAGGGCTGACTTTCAACAGATCACAGCGAGGGAGCTGCTCCGCTACGTATGAAACCCCAACCCAACAATAAAGTCTTGGAGTCTTAAAAATTCATATTTTAAAGTCCTTTAAAATATGAATTCTTAAAATCAGCTTGTAAATTTCTACCAAAAAAGCCTGCTGGGATTTTGATTGGGATTGTGTTGAATTTAACAATATTGAGTCTTCCAATTGATGAATAAATATATTTCTCCATTTATTTGGGTCTTCTTTGATTTCTGTCAGCAATGTTTCATTAGTTTTCAGTGTTCATCCTTTGTTTTGTTTTGTTTTTTTTTGAGACAGTCTCACTCTGTTGCTCAGGCTAGAGTGCCATGGCATCAGCCTAGTTCACAGCAACCTCAAACTCCTGGGCTCAAGCAATCCTCCTGCCTCAGCCTCCCAAGTAGTTGGGACTACAGGCACATGCCACCATGTCCGGCTAATTTTTCCTATTTTTCAGTAGAGACAGGATCTCCCTCTTGTCAGGCTGGTCTTGAACTCCTCAGCTCAAACAATCCTCCAGGCTCGGCCTCCCAGAGTGCTAGGATTACAGGTGTGCGCCACCTCGCCCAGCCTCGGTGTACATCCTTTGCACATCTTTTGTCAGATTTATCCCTACCACGTTTCATATGTTTTGATGCTATTGTAAATATTAGTTTTAAAATTTCAAATTCCAATTGTTCATTGTTTAAATGTAGAAATACAATGTTTGGGTTTTTTTTCTTTCTTAGATATGGGGTCTCACTCTGTCTCCCAGACTGGAGTGCAATGGTGTAATCACAGCTCACTGTAGCCTCAAACTCCTGGGCTCAAATGATCTGCCTGCCTCAACCTCCCAAGTAGCTGGGATTACGGATCCCCACCACCACACTTGGTTAATTTTTAAAAATTATTTATTTTTTGTAGAGATAGGGTCTTGCCATGTTGCCTAAGCTGGTCTTGAACTCCTAGGCTCAAGTGATCCTCCCACCTCAGCCTCCCAAAGCCCTGGCATTATAGGCATGAGCCATCATGCCTGGCCTACAATTTTTTTTGGGGGGGATGTGTTTTTTTTTTTTTTTGGTGTTTCTTTTATTCATTCAGCTAATCTACATCTTTTAAGTGGAGCATTAAAACCATTTACATTTAATGTTTCTTTTTTTAATTTCAGCATATTACAGGGGTATAAATATTTAGGTTACATATATTGCCTTTGCCCCACCCGAGTCAGAGCTTCAAGAGTGTCCATCCCCCAGATGGTGCGCACTGCACCCATTAGGTGTATATATGTCCATCCCCTCCACCCCCCTCCTACCTGCCCAACACCCAGTGAATGTACTACTATATGTGCACTTAAGTGTTGGTCAGTTAAGTCAGTTAATACCAATTTGATGGTGATTACATGTGGTGCTTGTTTTTCCATTCTTGTGATACTTCACCTAGTAGAATGGGCTCTAGCTCTATCCAGGATAATACAAGAGGTGCTACATCACTGTTATTTTTTGTGGCTGAGTAGAATTCCATGGTATACATACACCACATTTCATTAATCTACTTATGTATTGATGGGCACTTGGGTTGTTTCCACATCTTTGCAATTGTGAATTGTGCTGCTATAAACATTCTAGTGCAGATGTCTTTTTTATAGAATGTCTTTTGTACTACTGGGTAGCCCAGTAATGGGATTGCTGGATCAAATGGTAGTTCTACTTGTAGCTCTTTGAGGTATTTCCATATTACTTTCCACAGAGGTTGTACTAGTTTGCAGTCCCATACAATTGTTTTTGAATACTGATATTGAATCCTATAATTTTGGTAAATTTGTATTAATTCTATTAGCTTTTTTATAGATTC